>CM076581.1:1634342224-1634512470 GCA_034641835.2 Pinus albicaulis | reverse complement strand
TTTGTATCCCCATAATTTTCTATCATTTCCTCCATAAAAATTGACCGAGTGAAATTTTTTTTATGGGAGCAAAGCCATCGACACCATACAAATATATTTTGTTCTAAATATAAAGTTTCAATGCGTACCTTTTGTGTGTTTTTCACATTATTGAGATCAAAATATTGCTCCATCTGTAGTATCCATGTTACGGGATCCTTGCCATCAAACTTCCTCATATCCATCTTTGGAATATGGTGGTTCTTTATTCAAACATTAGAGTTTATGAAATCACGATTAACATTTATTTTGTTCTCATCATGATTTTCATCTACTATCTTTTCGCCATTAAATCATTTCTTGTATCAACTTTGACCAACCTTCCTTCAAACCTTCCATTTTTTCTTCCATGCCATCCATTTTATCTTCCATGCCACTCTTCAAACCATCCACCATAGCTTCCATGCCTTTCTTCAAACCATCCATCTTAGCTTCCATGCTTTTCTTCAAAACATCCATTTCATTTTTTGTTGCTCTTTGCGAGAGCGAATTTTGGTGCACTTTCTCTTGTAATTTTGATAGATCATGTTGCAATTATTCCTCTTCATGAGTCATAGTAGAGTACTCTGAGGGCTTAATGGGTGTTGAATTATTTTTAGGAGGCATTTTAGAACCCAATACTGATATCTATGCTCAATATGCCTTTGGAATCACTTAAAACTGATTTTTCAAACAAGACTTATGTTATTTGAAAAAAAAATACACACCTTTTTCTGATTTTGAGGAGCTCAATATTGAAACTGAATTATCTATATGATTTCGGATCTTCAATATCTGAAATTCGGTGTTGACGTAGCCTCCTGAATCTTCTTTCAATTTCCATAGGTCTGACTTGATTTGGATTCTTCAAGACAAAGTTATTTCCAATCTCCCACAATGACCTAATTATGGACTGGTTCTGTAGAGCGAACTTGTACAACTTGCCACGTGTCATTGTTTGCTCCTTTGGCTATGAAATTTACAGACAGGAAAATATAGTCTGTTTACTTGCAGTCACTTTTTACAAAATTCCAATCCGATGCTCAGAGAGAGAGTTATGAATATTTTCCCACGATCACCTCTTTGAGATGAAATTCAGGAGCCTGAAAAAGACCTAAATCCCACATATCCTATCTCCAAAACTATTGTGAACCAAGCTCTGAAATTTTGCAATAATTTTCCTCATGATTTTCATTTCGCACTCTAAAAATTTCAGCTTCTGAACCTTCGTGGAAAAAAAATTGTAGCTAAAATTTTGTGATGACCTTTTTAAGTGAAATTTAGGAGCCTAAAAAAATACCTAAGTTCCACATATCATATCGCGAAAAATATTGCGAACAAAGATTTGAAATTTTGCGACAATGTTCCTCAGGATTTCAGCTTCGCACTCTAAAAATTTTAGCATCTGAACATTTGTAGAAAAAACTTTATAGATAAAATTCCATGATGACCTGTTTGGAGCAGCGAAACCCTAGAATCCAAAGCTCTCATACCAAATGTTGAGAAACAGCTCCAAAAATAGAAGAAAAGAGATATCAACGGCTTAGAAATAAGCCACTTTGAGGGGGAAACCTCCAATACATTACATGAATGTACAATTCTTGGACGATACAAATTAGAAAACCTCCTTTCTATATATAGGAGTCCATGGGGCCATAATGTAATCCTAGTGGGGCCACAATGTAATCCTAGCCGACCTAACAATAATAATTTAAGGGCACAAAAATAAAAATATGGGGGTTATAGGGGTACAATAATAATAATAAGGGGGTTACAATAATAATATATGGGACTATGATAGTAATATAGGGACCTAACACTTCACTAGGGTAAATATGCTCAACATACCATAATACCTCTTCTGGAGCATTGATAAGATGGAATTTATTGTCCAAAAGAGAGATTATGAACACCAAATGAATAATATTTTTCACCACGCCCTCATAAAAATCACAGTCCTCCATAACCTTAAACAATTGAACATTCCTTGGATTTCATTCATAGTTAATGACATATTCACTGCTCCACCTATTCAACATGCCCAAGATGTACCTTCATCATCTCATCCTTCCACATCCATTCCTCCATCATAGCCCACAGGTCATGCATCATCATTAGATCAGTCTCCTTCATCTATTTCACCACCATAATATCCATCCCACATTGAGACTGGATCAGCTAGCAGAGCTGAAATCAATCATCCTAAGAAGGCTAATGTGGCTGAGATAGAACCATTGGAAAAAACATACTAGAGGGGTCATAGGCAGGTGTTTTCTCTAGATATTTTGGAAGGGGCCCTGCCTTCTTCACCAACAAAACATGTACAAAAGTGGAAGAAAAGATGGTAGAGGAGGATGTACATGAGGCAATAATTCATGATGAGGATGACCTCCATGAGATACAACAGGATTTTGACCTTGTTGACCTAGACGAGCATGATGATGATGAGGAAATAAATATAGTCATCAAGGGAAAGGATGCCAAGATTAGAGAGCTCTCAGAACTAATCTTGACAGGTCCAAATTTGTCATAAACTTCCTTGAGTAGGAGAACTAGCAGTTGAAGACAAAACACTTCATTGATGAGGTGAAACAAATCACGGTCAAAGGGAGGCAGAAAAATCATGTTAGAAGAGACACTTGAAAAGCATGGTTTTCTTGAGGAACAAGAATAAAAATCACCAAGAGGCAGACCTAGAACCAGAGGGCTAAAAAGAGCTCTAGCACTAGAAAGGAAAAAAGCGGTTGAGCTTGCTAATCATCTCACTCTAAATGAAAACATTGAAATGGTAATCAATGCAAACTAGGAGCCATGGATTTCCAGGGCTAACCAGCACTTAGAGAAGCTTTTGGAGAAGGAAAACAAAGATAATGATATGTTGAGAAAGAAGGTCAAGCATTATGCCCAAAAAGAAAAAATTGCAATGGCCAAGCTCAAAAGAGCCAATGAAAAAATTGAGGCTTTGACCATGAAAAAATAGAAAAGGAAGTTGGATATACTAGCTGAGGCTTCACTCCAAGCCTATCCATACCATCAACACTCACTTCACCAATTTGGAAACATTTTGGGTCATTTTTGCAACTTCTGTCTTTTTTATGTGTTCCTGGACAGTGTTATTTTTTGAGCCACTTTTTGACCAAAAGGCCACCACCATTGGATGAAAAATGACATATACATCTAATATATCCACTTTTCTAGCCTTGGTTTTAAAAACTAGTACGTCAAAATGTCAAAAAACAAGCAAAAAATCATGGTTCTGCCTTATTTTTTACCTTGGCGCTGTGCACTGAGTAGTCTTGGGAGGATTTAGTTTTGATAGGTAAAATCAGCTTCATTTTTCAAACTGAAGGCATATCTAGAAAGTAGACTTGAAGGGATTTCCAACAAGCCATCTTGAGCCCAATTTGGACACCTAAAACTTAGTGAAGAGCAGCCTACAACATTGAGGGCAGTCCTGGCAAAGAGAGGACGTGCCTGGCGCAAAAATGGCACACTTGACCAATTGCTAATATTTTTGAATTTTCACTGCAAATTTGACTTTTATCTTTGAAATGATGATTTCACCTATGTAATTGAGGATGGTAAATGTAATTATGATGTGGATAAATTACCTAGGGGTAGATTCATGATGTAAAATTTATCATCAAGTCAAATGAATCAGTTTCAATGTAGTTAGGGAGGACTCACTTAGAGCTCCCTATACTCCAGCTATCAGTTTATATTTTTGTGGATATCTTCCTAAAATCAGGGATTCTACCTCTGAGGATGAGAGAATGTTGTTTTGATGTCTATATCTTCCCTTTCTTCACTGTTAGCAAGGGTTGGAATTAGTTGGATGTTGTTGTATTGATCAAGGACTATAGTGTAATCATTTTAGCCTGAAATTAATGAAGAGTTGCAGATATTTATTTGGGATACCTATGGTATGGATGTTTGGAATTGTTTTTTGTCCTATTTCATTTGTATGAATGTTTTATAAGCTCATAAATAATTTCATGTCTATTATATGATAATTTTCAAGTTGATAGGAAGAATACATGTTCTTCCATGCTTTGTTTTGGGAAAGTCTTCATAATTTGTCCATTTTCTTCAATTTAGGAAGAATAAATCTCTTATGCTCTTCCTAGCTCCTCGTCATTCTGAAACCATCTCAAAAAATAACCTTAAATTGCTAATATTTCTACCCACCTTGCCCCATTGAACAGACTGCAATTCCCATCTTATTTTCTCTGACCTAGCCTCTTTGACCTAATCCTCATCCAACAAACCCAATCAAAACAAAACCAAAACCCATGAACTCATAACTAGCCTAAAAACCCTAATTCTCCAACCCTCTTGGCTATGAAATTATGGAGAGAGCCCTCTCCAACTTGGTAGGGTTAGATACCAAGTTAAAAGGTTGGTATGTGGTTACCTCTATTGGGATTTATTCTTCAGCCTTAGAAATCTGTCAGAGTGATAACAGAAAGAACAATATTCAGGAACATATGATCTGCATAATCGTTAAGCCAATTGGACTATAGTTTGGGGAGAGGAGCCACAGCCAGAATGGGTTCACATATTAATTCATACATTGGACAAGGTACCCATAAATTGGTATCTCGAGACCGAGCTGCAACATGGTACTATCGAATGGGTTGTGCTGAAAGAGAGATTCATTTTGACTTTCAGCTTTGAAAGTGGATTCCAGTGCATTGATGAGGCATTGCAGGAGATTCAGGACATTATTTTAAATGTGCCAAAAGAACCAGTAGTACGGCCCCCACCAGAATGGAATGCACATATGAAATTTGCAGTTGAATGTCGCAACGTGACAGTTGAAGACAATGATGAGGACCCAAGAAACATTAACATCCATGAGTTTGAGGGGTAGCGTGCAGTCACTAGACCTGAGATGGAATTTCCAGATGTTACTGAACTTGATATGACTAGAAAAATCATTATTGGGATAGAAGAGCAGGCTAAGTTTTCCAATATAGGGGATTATTGGGATGAAGATACATTGGGAACGATTGCAGAGCTCCTCACTGAATATCAAGAGTTGTTCCCCACTAAATTTTCTGAGCTAAAAGGGATTATCAGAGACCTTGGTGTGATGAAGATCACCTTGAAACTGGATGCTAGGCCCATTAAGTCGTGACCTTACATATTTAATCCAAAGCATAATCAAAAGGTCAAATAAGAGTTGGAAAATATGGTTGTTGCAGGAATTATTTAGCTAGCGGAGAAATTAGATTGGGTGAGTCCAACAGTAGTCCAAGAAAAGAAGACAAATGGTGGAATTAGGATCTGTGTCAACTTTCACAAATTAAATGATGCATGTGTGCATGATCCTTTTCCAACCCCATTCTCAAATGAAATTTTGGAAAACGTAGGAGCGTGGGAAGCCTATTCCTTTACTGATGGATTTTCAGGATAAATGATCGCACCTAAAGACTGAATCAAGACTACCTTTGCGATAGAATGGGGTTTATTCCAATATACTATGATTCCATTCATTTTGAAGAGTGCACCAACCATATTTTCGCACATAGTAGTTGTTACTTTCAAATATTATATTCATAAGTTTTTAGAAGTATATTTTGACGATATGACTATTTTTGGACTATTGAAGAAACATGTCTCCAGTCTGCGATTAAGGCTAGATTCTTGTTGGAAGTGTTATATTTATTTGCACTTGAAGAAATGCATATTTTTCATCAATTTTGGTATCTTGTTGGGACATATTGTCTGTAAATAGGGATTGATCTAGCCAAAATCGTTGTCATTATTTATCTAGATCCCCTAAGAATGTGAAGCAGTTCGCTCAATCTTGGGACATACTAGATATTATCTAAAGTTTATTCATGCTTATGTGGAGATCATTGTGTTGATGGAGATGTTGTTGAAGAAGGACACCACTTTATGTTGGGATTAGGACTGTCAAAAGAGTCTGGACATAGTTAAGGAAATGATGGTAACTGCGCCCATCTTGGTATTCCCAAATTGGTTGAAGGAATTCCATGTAGCTGTTGATGCTTCATGTATCCTGCTAGGAGTTGTATTAGCACAGTCAAGTATTGGAGATATTGATCATCCGATTGCGTTTGCAAGTCGAAAGCTGCCAAATGATGAGAACAATTATTCAACCACAGAGAAGGGTTAGCCATGGTGTATGTGCTGTAAAATTTATGTCAGTATCTACTTGGAGGTCATTTCAAGATGTTCACAGATCATTTCACTTTGAAATACCTGGTGAACAAGCCTATGTTGGCGGGGAATATATGTACGTGGCTACATTTGTTCTAGGAATATGATTATGAGGTGATTGTGAAGCCTAGAAGGTTGAACGCTGGACCAGACCACTTATCGTGCATTGAAAATGGCGAAGAACCAACTAGATTGGATGACAGGTTACCATATGCACAGTTGTTCACTATTAAGATATTTGATGATCATTTTTTTGATATCATCCATTTTATAACCACTGGGAGTACACCTATGGAATATACGACGAAGCAAAAGAAAGAATTGGGAATGCGCGCAATTGATTTCACTTTTATCGCAAGTCAATTATACAAGATGGGAGTTGATGAAATTTTGAGGCGATATATTCCTGAGTTCGAGAGACCTAGCATATTGGAAGAATCCCATGGAGGCATTTCAGGTGGTCACTATGCTGGTAAACCAACCGTGCAGAAGATCTTCAGGGCTGGTTTATGGTGGCCTACTGTGCACATTGATTCCAAGGAATATTGTTGCGCTTCCAATGTATGTGAGAGGACTGGAAGACCCTCGCACCGAGATGAGATGCCACTAAAACTGCAAGTAAATTTTCAGGCCTTCGATAAGTGGGAAATTTATTTTTTAGGGCCAATTAACCCCTAAGGAAGAATACCAGAGCACAATAGATCATCACTGCCACAGATTACTTGACTAGGTGGACAGAGGCTCAACCTATGAAAGACTGCAGGCAAATATGACTACACGCTTTATATTTGAGAATATTTTGATGAGGTTTGGGTGCCCCAAAATTCTGATTAGTGACCAGGGTACGCTTTTCCTAAATTAGACCATTTAGGTGCTAACAGAATAATTCAGGATACATCATCAACAAAGTACGACCTATCATCCCTGGGCTAATGGAACTGTAGAAGCCTTCAAGAATATTCTGGATAATGTGCTCATGAAGATATGCAGCGCCTATCGAAATGATAGGGATGTGCATGTACCTATTTATCTATGGGCGTATAGGACTACGCACAAGAAGCTAACAGGAAAAACACCTTTCAGGATGATCTACAGGCAGGGGGTTGTTATGCCTATGGAATACATTGTCCCTAGTCTGTGTATCGCAGTCATAACCAACATGACTGACCAGGAAATTATGGAGGAGCATCTGTCACAGCTTGTTGTGCTGAAGGAAGACATATTCATTGTTGGTTTCCACCAACAGGTGCAGAAGGCATGTGAAAAGGCTTAGCATGACCGACATATCAAACAAAATACTTTCCAGAATGATGATTTGGTGTTGCTCTATGACAATAAGTTTGTGCACTTTCTAGGGAAGTTCAAGGTGCACTAGATTGCCCTATATTATCAAATAAATTACAGAATAAGGTGCAATATGATTGGCTAAGTTAAATGGTGAATTACTTCTGAGATATGTGAATGGTATTCACCTAAAACATTACAGGGATGACCCCATCCCTGCATGCGCTAAATGACTATATGGCCAGAATAATGTATTAACGCCCTGGATAGTTGCGAGAGGGTGGAGGACTTTAAATAATCCTTTCAATTGTTATAAAATTTCTTGCCACAATTTTATGCGGCGAAGTTTGAGGGAATGCAGGTATCTGCGAAGCTAATGTAGAGGTCACTACAAGAGGAGGTCGCAGAAAGGCCAGAAACTAGCCATTGGAACGATAAATCTAGATATGGAAACTTTGTTAAAGTTTAGAGTAGCATTTAACTTGCATTTAAGGATGAGAATATGCCATATTTGGAGCCATTTTAAAATTAATGGAGTTGCACCAACGGACATAAAGCATTTTAAGCCGTGACATCGTTATAAATATGGCATGGAAGTCTACATAAGTTCCCTTTTATTTCTGAGTACTTCAATTGAATTTTTCCTTCTACTCTTTCTCCCTTTGCTATATCTTATGTCTATATCGTGGGAATAGGGTTTAGGTCATTTAGTTCTAGAAACCATGGTAGTGACCCAAACCACCCCTACTGCACTGCAAAAGCAAAAGAAGGGATAGTCATCAGGTACTCGGAATTCCCTATGAAAGAATACCCCAAATAAAAAGTCAGCTTCCCATGCAGAAAGGCAGAAGAAACCAATGAAATATATTGAGGAAGAAATTGGGGTAACTACACCAGAAGAAGGGCTTTTTAAATAATTTTATCCTATATCATAGTTGCCTCCATATATGCCTCTGCGGAAGTCGTCATGGACATTTCCAAGGACCCTGATAAGATCAAGGTAGTAATCCATACACCCTTGCTGCTTGAGGAAGTTCCTATAGAGGGTGACGTACTCGAGTGGGTCCCCTCTCTAAAGCTAGCGGATTTGGATTTGGCAGACCGATCAAAGTTTCGTAAGCTCGCGTTGTCGCAGTGTTTGTAGAAATTCCCTTATGAAGAATCTGACATAATAAAGCTGGAGCCTATGCAATGGGCTATGGGACTATGTAATTCAGGGCTACTCAATCTTTTGAATGTCCCCCACTTTGGTTACAACGATATCAATGATACTTGTCTGCGTCAGTTGTTGGATCTAGTGCATGAAGACTTCATATGGCTAGGAACACAGATCCCCGTTGATGACATGCTCATCCACTACATTACGAGCTTACTGTACTAAGGAGAAAACCCTATAGAAGCATTCAGAGGAAAGAGTTAGGAGAATAAAATCACAAATGACATAAAGGAAACATATGGAGTGATCAGGAAGACATGGGGGTTTGTTGTCAACACCATCAATGACCTTGCTGTCAAATTTTCTGTGCAGGTCCTAGCTTGCAAGATGATGCGGAAGTGTCACACCAAAGAAGTTCCAGCACTAGTCATTGCGTTATTCACGCAATGCACCAAAGGCGTTCAGTACAACTGGGAAAAATATTTGTGCCAAGAATTTTTTTAGAATCTTTGGGAGGCACAAGAAGAAGGAAAACTATGCGACTATGTGTGGCTTTTGTTGCTCGTCACGCTCATTGGATGGAAACCACTGTCGTAGTCGCAATTCATTTTGACCCTAATTTGTGTAGAAATTATATGCACTAAGCATGCATATGCCCTAGATCCACTTGATCTCACACTATTTAACTTTATGAAAGATACTGAATATATTCCACTTGTTAATCTTTTGCGGAAAAATCAATTGCAAACACATGTGAAGCATACACAAAAATAATCAATCGCACGTAACACAGTTTTTAACCAGGAAAGCCTAAAGTTGAAAACCTAACTATATATTATGTAACATGGAGATCATATTAAAATATCATGCAAATCATACAAAGCTTATCACAAGCTCTCAGTACAATACAATCGTCATACACTAATCAGGACCAATCTTTCAAATCCATGCACCGATCTTTGCCTCCTGCTAGCCTACCTCCACTGCGCAATCCCTCATGAAGAATAGCTCTGAATGAATTCGAATTACCCTTGCCTTGACTGCACAATCCTCATTGGAAACTCCAATGTGTGTGTGATGCAATCAATGTATCACTATAGTCACAACAGATAGTCTATCTTGCCCTTTCACCTATCTCTCCACTGGGTCTCCACTGAAACTGCCATGCACTGTAGTTAACTGCTGTATTTTTCAGTTGATTAATGAGTTATTATTTCTGAATTAATTAAATAATTAATTCACTCCACTCTCACTAGTGTATCAATCAGTTAGACTAGATACAACTAGCTCAAATGAGTCTAACTGAGTTAAACTGAATACAACTCCATAACTACTTCTTCCAACTGTGTCATGACTCTGCCACTTGAGTTCTAACTCAGTCCTCCATGCATTAGCTCCAGTAAACCCTTGGGAATTGCGTAATTCCCTTAGTCCACTGATGTGCCACATATATGCACTGAACTGAAGTGCTCCAAGAGAATAAGTTGTTGTTTAGAGTCTGATTATTATTAAGATCTAATAATAATTGACATGCATCTATTTTTAGATCAATGATCTATAAATAGACTTCACCCAATATTTTAAAAATATAATTTCATCTATTTTTCCAACTTGACCAACCATCCAAAAATAGCATCCTGCAACTTCTGAAATATGATCATCATGTCTAAAACTAGACATAGTCTAAAAATAGACTTGCGCCAAAAATAGCCTGCGGGCCCACTTAGTGAAGGCGACTCTTTTCACTAAGCTTATCATCTTGTTGAATCTCAACACTCCCTCTCAAAAATATAGGGATTATCCTTCACCCCGATCCTGCCTCTATGGTATTCGAATTTGCTCCTGGTGAGCGCCTTCGTCAGAATATCTACATCCTGATCCTCCGTAGGAATGTATTGAAGCAACATGATCTTCCGTTGCACACAATCTCTAATATGATGATACTGGATATCAATATGTTTAGATATATCATGAAACACAGGATTAACCAAGATTTTAATGCAACTGTGATTATCAAAATGTATCATCGTGGGATCTAAATGTGAACCGAACAAACCAACCAAGATATTCCTCATCCAGATAGCCTCACATACAGCTTGACTTGCTGCCATGTATTCTGCTTCCGCTGAATTGAGTGCCACAGATCTTTGTTTCCTGTTGTACCAAGAAAATACCGTAGATCCGATACTGAAAATCCATCCTCATGTGCTCTTTATATCTGTTGGGCTTCCTGCCCAATCTGCATCCATGAAGCCATGCAACTTCACCTCATCCATATTTATGTACCATAAACCATACTCAGATGTGACCCTGAGATATCTCAGGACATGCTTGCCTGCCTTCCAAAAGAGCTTGGTATGCTTAACCATCAATTGTGAAAGCTGGTTCACCACATAGCATATGTCCGGTCTTGTATTGAATAGATACATGAGCGAAACCACCAACTGTCGATAAACAGTGGCATCCACTACCTCTGCCGATGTAGCATCCTGATCTTTTTTCCAATTTCCTAGAAGAGGAGTGTCGATAGGCTTGTAGACTTGCATGTGAAACTTCTTCAGTATCTCCCGGGCATACTTGCCTTGAGACACAAACAATTCACCTTCCTACTGCCATATTTCCAATCCAAGGAAATAATGAAGGAGGCCCAAATCCTTCATCTCAAACTCCTTTGCAAGATCTGCCTTGCATGAGTGTATCAACTGCTCATCACCTGTTAGTATTAAATCATCAACATAGAGTACAATGATTAAAAGTTTACCCTCCACCACAATCTGGTACAAGTTTGCATCCGCCTCACTCTTGGTGAAGCCAAGTCTAATGAAATATCTGTCGATCCGAGTGTACCAAGCACGTGGTGCTTGTTTCAGCCCATACAACGCTCTTTTGAGCCTGCACACATGCGACTCACTGCTGAAGATCTCAAATCCATCAAGCTACTCAATGTACAACTCTTCCTCAATGATCCCATTAAGGAACGCAGTATTCACATCCATCTGATGAATGTGCCAACCCATCTGCGCTGAGAGAGCAAGGATGGTCCGTATGGAAGAATACCATGCGACAGGTGCAAAGGTTTCTTCGTAGTCAATCCCCTCGATCTGTGAGAAGCCTCGGGAAAAAAATATTGCCTTATACTTCTCGACACTCCCATCAACTGTTTTCTTTACCTTGTAGATCCATCTTGATCCTACAACTGATTTTCCCACTAGCCTTGGAACAATCTCCCAAGCACTATTTCTGACAATGGAGTCATACTCCTCCACCATGGCATCTACCCATGTGGGCTCCTGCACTGCTTCTTCGAAAGAATATGGCTCTGTCACGATATACTTGCTCATAAGAGCCATGTATCCAATATATCGGTCAGGTGACTGTCTCTTTCTGTGTTGTGATGTAGGGACTCCAACATTATGTGCCGCATCAAGCTTCAGTCTCTCAGCTTCTGTGGTACGCTTTCTACCTTGTCTGATGTTTGGTTCTGCATGAGTGTACTCCTCCACTCCATGAATCTCCTCTTGTGGCTGATCCACATCCAGAGGCTCATCTTTGGGAAAAAGAAGTTTCTCTTCCGCATGCAAGTGTAGCTCCCTCTCAAGCGACAAATTCATGGCTTTCACCTCATTGAATTTTATATCCCGTCGCGCAACATTCATCTGACTATCTGGAAAATACACATGATAGTTATGGGGTGTTTCTATGTACCCCACAAATATCCCAACTTCTACAGTCGGCTCCAGCTTCTTCCTGGCATCCTTCGTCACATGAATGTAAACAGGTGAGCCAAAAATATTCAAATGAGAAATATCAGGCTTATTACCAGTAAAAGCTTCTTCGGGTGTACTCATGCCAAGTACTCTATGAGGACAACGGTTTTGCACATAAACCGCAGTGTTGCATGCTTCCACCCACAAGTGCATTGGTAGGCCCTGATCATGCAGCATTGCTCGTGCAGCACCCACAATCGTTCTGTTCTTTCTCTCCGTGACCCCATTCTACTATGGGTTATGAGGCGCTATGAGTTCTCTTCGATTTCCTTCTTTGCTACAGAAATATTTTAATTCACCCAAGATGTATTCACCACCATTATCATTCCGTAGAGATTTCACTTGCTTCCCCGAATCCTTCTCCACTAATGCCTTGAACTCACAGAACTTTGAGAACGTTTCACTCTTCTTCTGCATGATGAAGATCCAGCATCTGCGAGAATATTCATCAACAAATATCACATAATACCTGTGTTTTTCTATTGAAGCAACTGAGAATGGTCCACACACGTCTGTGTGAATTCTCTCCAGGATCACCAAAGCATGGTTCTCCTTCTCATGAAAGGTGGTCTTCACAAACTTACCCATAGTACATCCCTTGCACTGATCTGACTGCACAAGAGTACCCTTGGGAAGTCCAGTAGAAATTTGCTACAAAATCTTCAAAGTGCCATGGTGAAGATGGCCCAATCTCCTGTGCCATAATTCGCCCTCATCCCAGCTCACCACTTCTTCTACTTTGCCCACCATTGCAGCACATCCATCTACCTCTAGCTTGTAGATATTCTTAATTTGAACCCCTATCTTCTTGGTTTGACCCGTTGTTTTATGTCAAAGGAAGGATTTTCCCTCACTGGAAACAACATCATAACCCTTGCCTTCCAGCATTGCGACCGAGACCAAGTTCTTCTTCAGACCTGGAACATGCATGAAATTCTTCAACAAGAATGGATTACCAGACTCCCTCTAAAAGGTAATGGTCCAAATTCCAGTCGCACTGTACCGACCATCATCGCCCATCTCTATATGCATCTGGAGGTCCTTCTCCTCCAAGTCACTAAACAAATCTTTGTCTCCCGTCATATGGAAAGACGCACCACTATCAAGATACCACTCCGATCCCATGCAGCTTGAAACCAAGCAAGAGATCAAGGAGAAATCAAACTCAAATTGTGAGGCTAAGGCCTCTCTAGCTACAGCTCCAGCAACCTGCTTGTTCTTCTTCTTCTGTGGAAAGTTAGTGGCAAAATGTCCATGTTCATGATAGTGAAAACACTTCACTTTGGAAAAATATTGCTTCTTTCCTTTAGCACCGGATTTTGAAGAATATTTCTTCCCCTTCCTTTTCCTTGCTTTGGTAGCCAATGCGCAATTCTCTTCATCTTCATTCTTCAATGAAGATCCATCCCTGGTACCCTGCCTTATCTCCTCCTGCACAAGATCCAACCAAAGTCGCTCCCATCTTGACAGTTTCTCCCGTCCATTGACAGAGTCTTCGTAGCTATACCAAATCTTCGGAAGCCCAAGGAGAGCCAAGCTCACCAAGTCTTCTTCATCAACAGTAACCCCCACACTTCCCAGTTCATCCTTGCAGTGGACAAACTTTGTGAGGTATTTTGGAATACTGTCGCCTTTCTCCATTTTTATTTTTTTGAGCTTGTCTTTAAGTGCCAACTTCCTCTGGTCACTTCTGCTTTGGAACAATTCTGTCAAAGCCTTCCACATTAAGAATGGAGTGGATTTCTCATGAAGGTTGGACACAATATGGTCCTTCACACCTTCCAAAAAAATTCTCTTCGTCTTTGTTGCCTTCTTTTGCCATGCATCAAGTAATGCAGCATCGCTAGATCTCGGCTTAGGAACATCGCTATCGATGAACTCCTTCAGCCCACTATCCTCTAGAACCACCTCCATCCTGTCCTTCCAGGCTATGTAATTCAAGCTCCCATCAATGGAATACTCCAATATCAACCTGTTGAAAGACATTTCAATGTATACTCGATTTCTGTACCAAGAATCTTCTGTAGCAAATTCGAATTGTCCACCAGCACAAACTCACTTCACAATTGCAATCTTCAATCAAAAATTCTTTGATACCATGTAGAAATTATATACAATAAGCATGCATATTTCCTATATCCACCTGATCTCACACTATTTAAATTTATGCAAGATACTGAATCTATTCCACTTGTTAATCTTTTGCGGAAAAATCCATTGCAAACACATGTGAAGCATAAACAAAAATAATCAATTGCACATAACACAATCTTTAACCAGGAAAGCCTGAAGCTAAAAACCCAAAATATATATTATGTAACATGGAGATCATATGACAATCTCATACAAAGCATACAAAGCTTATCACAAGCTCTCAGTACAGTACAATCGTCATACACTAATAAGGACCAATCTTGCAAATCCATGCACCGATCTTTGCCTCCTGCTAGCCTGCCTCCACTGTGTAATCCCTGTTGAATAATAGCTCTAAATTAATTTTAATTACCCTTGCCTTGACTACGCAATCCTCATTGGCAACTCCAATGTGTGTATGATGCAATCAATGCATCACTATAGTCACAATAGATAGTCTATCTTGCCCTTTCACCTATCTCTCCACCGGCTCTCCACTGAAACTGCCATGCACTGTAGTTAACTGCTGTATTTTTCAGTTGATTAATGAATTATTATTTCTGAATTAATTAAATAATTAATTCACTCCACTCTCACTAGTGTATCAATCAGTTAGACTAGATACAACTAGCTCAACTGAGTCTAACTGAGTTAAACTGAATACAACTCCATAACTACTTCTTCCAACTGTGTCGTAACTCTGCCACTTGAGTTCTAATTGAGTCCTCCATGCATTAGCTCCAGTAAACCCTTGGGAATTGTGTCATTCCCTCAGTCCATTGATGTGCCACATCTATGCACTGAACGGAAGTGCTCCAAGAGAATAAGTTGTTGTTTAGAGTCTGATTATTATTAAGAGCTAATAATAATCGACATGCATCTATTTTTAGATCAGCGATCTATAAATAGACTTCACCCAATATTCTAAAAATAAAATTTCATCTATTTTTCCAACTTGACCAACCATCCACAAATAGCATCCTGCAACTTCTGAAATATGATCATCATGTCTAAAAATAGACTTGCGCCAAAAATAGCCTGTGGGCCCACTTAGTGAAGGTGACTCTTTTCACTAAGCTCATCATCTTGTTGAATCTCAACAAGTTGTGCGAAGATGCATGATATGCATCATTGTGGGTGGCAAATTATCCAGCATGGGTAATAGAAAATAAGATTTTTTGGTTTTTATTTTAGATGGAACTTCACTAGGTTTGCAGCTATGGTTGTGCCTCTCACCAACATTATATGACTAGTACAAGTGCATCACCGAATTCAAAGCCTCATTCCACAATGTGCACATTCGTGCAAAGAAATACATGTCCAGGATATGGTATGACCTACCTTACCTCGTCATACAATACGACCTCGTCGAAGTAACCGCCAACTAGCATTCCTCCTAGTTGGAGGCAGTTGAAGATATTAGTGCCACCTCAACCACCCAACCCAAGCCATCTGCGGTGAATTCGCACACCAAGAAAGACATTGAGAAGCATGTGGTCATTAGAGAGATGGAATAACACTAGAAGGACACTGTAGAAATTCACAGTGACGAGGATCTAGAGTACATTGACACAGGTAGTACATACGTACTTAGATGTATCCAAACACTCATCAAGGCACCAAGAGAGTATCCCAGTCCCTGGAAGGACAAGACAAGAAGCAAGACAGAAGGTGGTTATGATGAGATTGAAAATGTTGTCAAGGCAGTCATCGAAGAGGCCTAGAGAAATATTGAGCACCAATACATGGTTTTCCTCAGTGAGGTTCATCAAGGCATCCAACAGTTTCGGGTTCAAGTAAGCAAGATTCAATTGAGCATGGTTCAAGCGAGCGAGATTCAAGCAAGCATGGTTCAAGTGAGCACTTAATTCTTCTCATTTAATGCAATGCACAACCGCTAGATCCTGGTCAGAAATTGGAGTTAACTTGGCCGAGCTCCCTAGTACCCACCTACACCAGATTCATTCCACGATTATGGGAGAATTGCAGCATCGCACGTATGGTGTTTCGTGTGCCAGAAAGGAAGTAGAAACATAGGTCGAGAAGTTACATCAGGAGCAACAAGAGGCCACACAAGCACGACATGCCGTAGAAAGTCAGCCATAGTAGCATGAATCCCTCATCACTCGGGTTTGAACCGAGATTCTAGGATTGTTGGTGCCAACCAACGCTACTCCAACTAGAAAGCTTAAGAACCTCATAGCCACACTTAAGGCTTCCAAGACAAAAAATAAGATGGTGCAAGCTGACCTAGAGCAGAATATTGTTGACTTGTAGACCAAGCTATAGATAGAGACACAGCCAAAGGTTCGAGAACAACAATTTGTAGTTGTTTAAAAGGAAATGACCAACATTACTGTAGCTATGGATGAGTGCAACACTATGTTCAAAGACAACATGGAGATATGGACCTCCATCTAGGAGAATCCATTAGTTCAGAAATTACAGACAGCCATGCAAGATAAGTAACAATGGTTTAATGAGATTCGGGTCGCTGCACGGACCTTAGTTCCTTCATAGAGATTGGTTTGGTTGCAAGAAGGCTGCAACATTCAGGGTGAAATTGATGAGCTGTGCCACAAGGAGCAACTCCTAGTAGCAAGGACCCAACCTTGGGCTGAAGAAGCACTTCAGTTCTCACAAACCATTAAGGGTACACTCAAGAGACTCCACCAAACTCAACACAACATCAGCTTGGTAGCAGTGGGGCCTACTACGAAGAAGTTAGTCAGAGAAGCATAGAACGTTGCAACGCAAAGTGCCGAGGCCATCCAAATGCTAAATTCCAAAATTCAGGAATCCGGTGCAGAGTGACTCGAGGACAGTCACGATTTTGTGTTGGGGGCATGTTGGGCTAGGGTCCCCGAGGTCAAGTCATAATGGAATTTTTGTTAATTTTGATAATAAAGTGCAACACGTAGAAGGTCAAGGGACTTTGGGGTGGGTCAAATCTCCTTCATTTTGTAATGGGTAAAGGGGTAAAATATGGGGCTCAAACTACAATTTGGGACCATGGTTTTGTCACGTCTAAGTCATATAAATAGGCATGTATGAGTCAATTCAAGACATGATATGATAGATATGATGCTTATGTAATGTGGTTTTGCAAGTAATCGGTTATTAGTCTGAGTAAGTGACAAGCTCCTATGGCTATGTGTGCGGAGACCTAAGGAAATTCTTGGGCTATTTGTGAGGACTCTATGGCAATGTGCGCAAGAGAAAGAAGTTGTATTCATTGAAGATCTTATTAAGAAAGAGAAGTTTTGACAAATTATCTTGTTTACTTGCATGATTTTTGTTCTTATGTGCTAATGTGTTATGATTTAATGATTCTATTATAGATATGTTGCGTAATTTTTGTTATTTGATGCATGTTTGTCTTGGTTAATCTCATAATAATAGGTCTCTGTTTTTGTGCAATAACTATATTGGTGATAAGGTTTTCTGTTAAGTTTAGATCTGAATTGGGTTAAAAAGAAAGAGTGCAACACATTACTAATTAGATTAGATCAGCAAGGGTTAGATCCATATCATAATTCCCCTCTGGGTGTGGAAACCTAGTTCTAGCACTCCCACATGCTACTTAGGGTGAGACTTTGATTTGCGCAAGTGGATCACTATCGAAAGGGCCAAAAGTTGGAGGGTTTTCTTGGTCACACAAGTACACTATGAAACTAGGTCTAGACCCCTCGAGCCAACAACCTCTAATCTACAACAAAAGCTCGAGAAGAGAAGTAACAATGACGTGTCATCAAATTCGATGCAGAACCGAGCTTCGACACATGACCAAGCTCCGACACAAGACCGAGCTCTGACACAGGACATAGCTCCAAAGCGAGACCAGGAGTTAGTAAATCAAGTATTTTAAAGTCTTTTCTACAGACTTGTATGAAATTGTTAAGGGATCAAACGGTTGTAGAAGGGTTGAGGAATTTTATAGATTCATCTACATCAAAAGAAACATCGTGAAGTGAGATGAGCACAGTCAATAATTTGCATTGATAGAAGAGAAATGGAATAGAAATGAGGCTTAGTGTGTAGATAGGAGAATATGAGATGGATCAAGTTATTCTCGATCAGGGATCTGATGCTATTGTATTGAAAAATCAGACATGGGTATTAATGGGTAAGTCGAAGCTACAATGGTCACCTATTAAGTTAAGGATGGAAAATCAAAAATATATCTTCCCTATGGGAAGACTACCAAGTGTCACAGTGGATATTGAAGGAGTTCGCACTAATGCTAATTTTGAAGTAACGAAGATTTTCGATGAAAGTAACCCTTATCCTGCATTGCTTGGACTTGACAGGGAATTTGAAAATATGGCGATAATTAATATGAAGAAGGGACATATGATATTTTAATGGAACAATATGAGATTAATTATTCCCTTGGATCCATCAGAAGGAGTAAGATATTCTGAACCAATTAAAAAATAATATTGTGCAGCTAGCATAGACAATATCTATCAAATGACAGTGAAGGAACAAGATTTTGTTAACCCTATTGTGCAAGGAAAGTTGAGTTGGGAGCATGATAGCTCTTGTACCTCAGTCTCAGAAGAAGAGTTGGAGAAATGGCAGAATTGGTTGCATGGAATATCCACAAGGCACTGTCTAAGAATTACAAAATAATTTCAATGTATGATGTCTGAGGTATGTAACATGCCTTCTTATGATAGCTTAGGTGATGTGAATAATTTTCTTAACGATTATGAAGAACAAGTTACAAAAAATAAAAGGTTTTTAGCCTTGGATATAGCCCTGAAAGCTGCCCCTGCTAGATGGTGGAATGCGCACAAGAAGAATATAGGAGGTTGGTAGGAATGTCGAAGACTGATGTGGATAAGGTTTGTATAGATAAAGACAAAAATGGAGATAAAATATGATGGTCAAACTAATCCTAGGGAGCATATCCATCTATGCACTTCAACATGGAAGGAGATTCCACAACAAGAATGAGTACATGGATTGATTCATACATTAGAGACAATCCCTAAGAACTGGTACTTAGAAACAAAGATTTGAAATGGTATCGAGAATTGTACAGACATGGTTGATGGCTTCATATTAACATTCAGCTTTGAGGATGATTTCCCATACATGGATTTGGCCCTTCAGACAGTCAAGAAGAAGAGCTTTGAGAATGTCACCTCGTTGACATGGAAATAATATAATTGGCTTGTGCAGATAGAAAATGAACTGGAGTGCTATAACATTAATGTAGTTGAAGAAAAAGATCCTCGCAACATCGACATAGCAAATTTAGAAGGATACCACGAAGTGTCTGGACCTGAGCCAGAGATACCAGACATAATGAAGCCACTGAATACCAAGAATGTAAACATAGGATCAGATAAGGAACCCGAGTTTGCAACTATAGGAGATTACTGGGATGAAGAGATAGTTAGTAAAGTTACAAAACTACTTCATTATTATCAAGAATTGTTTCCCACAAATTTCCAGAGATGAAGGGTATAATAGGAGATCTAGGAGTCATGAAGATTATCCTTAAGGATGATGCGAGGTTATTCAAACAAAGACGTTACATCCTGAACCTAAAGTATAAGGAGAAAGTGAAAGTAGAGCTTGATAAGATGATAGCAACATGAATTATTGAGCCTGTAGAAAATTCAAAATGGGTGAATCATATGATGGTGCAAGTGAAGAAGACTCAATGAGAGATCAGGATCTGTGTTGATCTGAGAAAGTTGAATGATGCATGTTTACATGATCCCTTCACTACTCGTTTCACACATGAAGTGTTGGGCAATGTAGGAGGTCAGGAAGATTACTCTTTTACAGATGGATTATTATTTTATCATCAAATTAGGATTGCATTTGAAGATCAACATAAGACCACATTTGCTATAGAATGGGGCTCATATCAATACATAGTAATTCCTTTTGGATTAAAAATTTCTCTTGATATATTTTCTAGTGTGGTGGTCATAGCTTTTAAAGAGTACATACACAATATTTTGGAGTTATACTTTGATGATTGGAAAATGTTTGGATTGTTGAGAAAACATGTGGGAAGTTTAATACTTATGCTTGACACACGTATACAATATTAGATCTCTTTGAACCTAAATAAGTGCATATTTTGTGTACCCTTTAGCATATTGTTGGGACATATTGTATGTAAGCAAGGACTAATGGTGGAACCTACTAAGATTTCTATCATTGTGAATTTTCCTCCATCTTAGACAATAAAACAACTTCCCACAAATTTGGGACATACTGGGTATTACAGGAAGTTCATTAAGGGGTGTGTGCAAGTAACTACACCTTTGGAGAAATTGTTGAAGAAAGATATAAATTTTCAGTGGAATGAATAATGTCAGAAGAGCCTCGACATATTGAAATAAAAATGGTAGTTTCACCTATACTGGTTGTTCCCTAATTGGAATAGGGAATTTCATGTCCATGTGGATGCTTCTTGTATAGCTTTGGAAGTGGTACTGACACTACCTGGTGGAGGAGAGATTGATCGTCCTATAACTTTTTCACGTAGGAAGTTATCTAAAGTGGAAGAGAATTTCACCACTACAAAAAGGGAAGGACTGGCCATGGTGTATTCTTTGTATAATTTTAGACACTATTTTTTGGGTTCACACTTTAAAAAGTTTACAAATAATTTTTCACTTAAGTATTTAGTTAATACACCTCTTTTAGGAGGAAATATTTGTAGATGGTTATTGTTATTCCAGGAATATGACTTTGAGATCACTGTTAAACCAAAAAGGTTGAATGTAGGGCCTGACCATCTATCAAGACTAGAAATAGGGGAAGATCTAACTAGCATAGAAGATAATCCCCCTGGTACGCAATTATTTTCAATTAGAGGGGCAGATGACCATTTTGTCAACATCATTCAGTTTTTTACCACAGGAATGGCTCCTTCAGAGTATACTACGCAACAAAAGAAAGAATTGGTGGTTAAGGTACCTGACTTTTCATTAATAGCATGACACTTATCTAAAATGGGACCAGATGAGATACTGCGCAGATATGTTCCTGAACATGAAAGATATATGATTCTAGCAGAGTCTCAAGGAGGCACAACTGGTGGACACTATGAAGGAAAAGTTATTGCATAAAATATTTTGAGAGTAGGACTGTGGGGGCCTACACTACATAAATATGTGAAGTAGTATTGTCGAGAATGTGATGTATGTCAAAGAACATCAAAGCCTTAAAGAAGAGGTGAGATGCCATTGGTACCACAAGTTACATTGCAGGATTTTGATAAGTGGGCCATTGATTTTGTTGGGCCCATCAACCCACCTGGAAAGATGACTAGTGAAAGGTACATAATTAAAACAATTGATTACTTGATAAGATGGGCTGAAGCACAACCAGTAAGGGACTGCAACACAAAAACTGTAGTGAAGTTAATTTTGTAGTACATAGTGCATACACTAGAAAATTTGGCGGAATTTCTGACGGCCAATTCGTTGCTATTCCGATACATAGTCGTCACAAGAGTGACAGTTCGAGGGCGGGAAAAACGTGGTTTGCCATACCGTCGCAGTTTCAACGCACTTAAAAAGTTTCGCACTATCGACACTTTTTCCGTCGCTTCCAAACAAGCGTCGCTCTTCTGACGTTTCCCGAACCGTCGCGCTTCCGACATTTGTAAACTGTTGCACTTCCGACGAAATGTGGTCCGACGTTTTTAACGTTGCTCTTCCGACGTTTGTAAACGGTCGCAATTCCGACACAATGTGGTCCGACGTTTTGGACGTTGCTCTTCCGACGTTTGTAAACTGTCGCAATTCCGACGAAATGTTGTCCAAATTTTTTAACGTTGCTCTTCCGACGTTTGTAAACTGTCGCAATTTCGAAGAAATGTGGTCCGACGTTTTGAACGTCACTCTTCTGATGTTTGTAAACTGTCGCAATTCCGACGAAATGTGGTCCGACATTTTGAACGTCGCTCATCTAACATTTTTATACTGTCGCTCTTCCGACATTTTTAAGCTGTCACAATTCCTACGCTTACAAGGCGTTGGTATACCAACGACGGGTTCAATTAAAAAAAAAAATGAAACTTTAAAAGATGAAAAATGATGTTTTGAATATATTATATGAAGTAAAACAGTCCATGAAGTCATTACATTTTCACATCTGAAGATTGGAACCCAAATATCCATCCAGAAAAGTGGAAGTCCCACCCCAAATAGTGATAGAAAAATACCCCATGTCACATACAGGTACTTGATATAAAACCCATTAACGGTCCACATGGAGATTATCGATAATTTGAGAAAGCATCCAAATATGCCCGAGGCATCTATAAGAAAGTGAAATAGCAGTATGTAGAATAGTAAAGCAACAGATAGAGTACCGACATCCATTGTTCCAAATACAAATTAAAGTACCCAAAATCCTTGAACAGAGAAAAACGCTAATCATGTGAGGAGTGTGATATGTCCAAAATATAAAAAGACCATCATACCATATCAATAAACCAGCATCACTAGTTTTGAAGGCAGAGTGATAACCTATCAACACATAAAATAGTATCATAAAGCGGATACAGGAAATGTGCAGAGACATGTACTGTTGATATACACCTCACACAAAAAGCATCCATGATAGAGAAAAAATATGTATAAACCCAGGGTCGATTGTATGTTCTGGCTCACTTGTTCCCGGAAATAAAAACCATCTGCAGAAACCCAGGCTCGCTTGTAAGATCAGGCTCGCTTGATTCCAAAATTGGTAACCATATGTTGCATCCGAGATGTAAGGTTCAGGCTCGCTTGTTTCCATTAGTAGCCCGCTACAGCATCCACCCTGTTCATAGCAAAAAGGTTCCTGTAGATATAGAGAGAAAGAGTATAATACGTAGACCATATAAACATGGCTCTGTATTTCAAAAAACAGGTTTAAAATAGAAACATGGCAACATTTTTTTTCTAAGTAAAGTTAATCTATTAACATTGGGAATAAAATTACACCGAAGTCAAAATCATTACCCAGACTCATGGCAAATTTGTCATCAAAAAATCAAAAAATTAAGAAGTCTGCCCTCATACGGGGAAACCAGTCTTGAACATTTAATTTAAAGAATTCAAAAATATTACAAAGGTCCAGCACAGTAAAATAATCTAAAAGCAGCCCAATTAAGTGGGTCGCGAAGCAATAAAAACAAATTAACCAAACTACTCCTCCGGCTCCTCGACGATTCGGCACCATCCTTCAGAAGGTCCAGGATCGCTAAGTGCTACCTCCACATTCATGCCACAGCTCCCCTCCTGAAGGCCCGAATGTTGGCCGGCTTTTTCCGAGCTTAGACCCGCCGGACGGGTGCATTCTTCCTTTGTTTGAGCCTCCTCGCAGAAAACAACAGTGACTAAAGTTGTGATTCGTGGGCGGTTGAGAGAGAAATTAAAGGAAAATTGCACAATGCGCATCGTGGGAGAAGGTGAACTAGCGGTGGGGAAACGAGGAGTAGGGGAATCCATATGGTGGCTAGATCCTACAACCCGACCCCGCCCACTCCTAGTATTTGGATAGCGACCTGTGTAATAATCACTGGACTGGCTGGAAGAAGAATCGATTGAGGGGCTGGAGGGAGCGCGCAGGGGTTGACCTTTAGTGCTCCCCTTGCAGCAATGCATCCTTTGACGCTGGCGAGGCATGGGTGCAGTCTCACTAGCAGTGGGAACAAGAGGAGACGGAGAAGCAAAATTCCAAGAAACAGAGGAAGACAGACACAAACAAGACCGAGAGAAATGCAGATATGCACCAAGGTCTAAGCAGCAGTTCAGCTGGCCACTTCTCCTTCTCGTCATAGTGAGTAGGCAGTGTAACCCAGCAACCGGCTCGTCTGAAAAACCATAGAGAAACGCCATTTTATCGACCCGACTGCAATGCAATCAAAGGACGCCCGTCATAATTAATCAATGATCATTAATGAGAGCCGAAGGCCGGATCATATTGGAGCATGCGAAATTGCTAACAGGAGTGGAGGTCCGATCTTGAACAGTGTTAAAACTTAATTAATGTGGATTTGATGTGAAAACCTTGGAACTTAATTGAACAACGTTAAAACTTAATGCGATTGATATGAAATTGCCACATCCATGTCCCATCGCCTTAAACACCATCGAATGCACCCGCAGCTGGGAGCGGGGCAAGTTTTGATTGAGGACACGTGGCAGAAATTGATTGGAGCGGGTCTTTGTTTGGGCCGCTCACGCAGTGGAAATCCGGACCCGAAAAAGATTAGGGCGAATTTGATAAGAAATTTGCGTCACAACCCTCCCTCCATACGCCAGCCCAATTTCGGACCCAAAAAAGATTAGGGCGGAATTCATTTGGTTTTCGCATCACAAAATTGGCCGACGTCAGCAGGCTATTTTGGAACGTGAATTTGGTTTGAATTATGGTTTATCGCCGTTTGAAGTCCGGCAGGCTCGACTTAAGAACAATTTTGTTTGATCCCATATTATAAAATTTGTGTTGGCTTTCTTTGATAATACACACATTTATAATAAATCATGGGAATACCACACTAAACATGTGGAAAAGTTATATTGTTGGTGGTTGATCAGGTCTCGCGGGCAAGACCCAGTTTCAAGAGTTGTGGCCAACAAAGGAGTCCGATGTAGTCTAGGATCATGCCGGCATTATCACCCTACTCTGGGGAGTAGAGAGTCTCACCCGAGGCGTGCCGCAACCACATGCAGAGAGGGAATAGACCAGTGGCAAGGAACAGATCTGCAACTCATTTCCATCAGTGATTAGATTTCATAGATAGAATCACATACGTAACAACATTCAAGAAGCATACATATATTAATCAAATGAAATTTTAAAGCGTCTCAACCAACACACATGCATGTGAATCACACAAATAGATTGTAACCTGCAATTGTATTAAGCTCTTGGCCAAATCCCAGTTACATAACTTTGCAATGGGCTTACAGATCTGATACATATGCCTTGCGGAGCAGAGATTTTACATCAATACACCCTAGGAACTACAGATACCTCATCCATGCTCTGGATTCCTGCTACAACATGCGTCTCCTCTCCTTTAGTCTCTCTCTTCTCTCTTCTACCATGGAATCATCCCTTCTTTCATCCGGGTGACTGCTATTTATTCACTCGCTGTCGCGACTGTTAGTTCTTCTTATGTCCTTCTTCAGCTGCTTCTAGCTTTTCTTTGATTGTCTGTGTGTTCCGCTTGCATTCTTCTGCTGTATCTTTTCCTTATCTGTACTTATGCATCTAGTTTCCTCCGCTATGTTCCTGTTCCATCGCAACCTTGGTAGCTCCACCGTTTGATGTGGTTGCAACTTGGTTGCGGCTGCCATGTGCCCTCGTTTCGCAACCCAAAAATATGGCCGTTGGTTCAAATTCAAAACATTCAAAACAAGGTTTTTCAAAACAAGGGCCCCAACATATATAAATTATTGAGAACAATCATTTTTATGTAAAAATATCCAAATGTGCTTTTGGGAAATAAGAATTCGAGTATTTGGTTCATATTATTTTAAAGGAAGGAGTGAAGTTGGAGCCTCAAAAGATGCAAGCTATTACAAAATGACCTATTCCTAAGAAAATCAAGGTTCTTAGAAGATTTTTTAGACTTACATGATATTATTGATCATTTGTTAAGAATTATGCATGCATTTCAAGTCCACTCAAATATCTCTTGAAGAAAATATCATTTATATGGAATGATGAGGCTACTTTGGCATTCTCTCTTTCAATGGATGCCATGTCTTCTACACCAACATCGGTTGCACCTAATTTTGGTAAAACATTCATAGTAGAGTGTGAGGAACTAGGACAAGGAATTTACGTAACATTAACACAATAAGGGATATCATTGGCTTTTAAAAGCAAGGAATTCAAAGAAAATATTTGGTGAAATCTACGTATGAAAAATAAATGGAAGCAATATTACATGCAATAAAAATGGGGATAGTATATCACTAGGAGGTACTTTAAAGTCAAGATATACCATGATAGCATAAAGTATTTTTTGAAGCTATGGATTTCATTGGAAGATTAACAAAAATGAGGAGAAAAAATGCAAAGTTTTAATTTTGAGATAATCTGCAAAATGGGTAAGGAAAATTTAGTACATGATGCTCTTTCTAAAATATAAGAGGCCTCAAATTTATATCCAATTACATTTTCTATTCCTAGGTGGCTAGAAGAAGCTTGCCATAATGGAAAAATGACAATAGTTCTAAACAAAAACTAAAATTTATAAAGGATGGGATGAACTCTATGGAGCATTGGGAGTGAAAGAGAGACATACTTTGGTGCAAATGTAGAATATTTTTATGCACGCAAGCATATTTGAATAAAAAAATATTAAGGGAGTCCCATGTCTCTCTGATGGTAGGACGCAGGGTTCCTTAAAACATCTCAAAGAATCAAAAAATATATTTTTGGAAGGAATGAAGAAAGATATTCAAAATTTTGTAAGAGAAGGTCAGGTTTGCATAATAAATAAAAGAGAGATAGTAAAATCTCTAGGGTTACTTAACCATTCCACATACATATTCAAATACTAGAAGATATATCAATAGAATTTATTACAGGGTTACTGAAATATAAAGGTAAGTATTACATTTTTGTGGTCATTTATATAGACAAATTTTGTAGATTTTTTTGTAGAGCTCAAAGTACATAAACAACAAGCCAAGTGGCAGAAGTGTCCATGAAAGAAATTCATAGTCTTCATGGTTTTCCTAAAGTAATAGTAACAAGAAACTTTTGGAAATAATTATTTAATATGAGTGGAGAAACACTAGCAGCCATGAGTTCTACATATCAAACACAATCAAATGGTCAAACAAAAATAGTTAACAAATGTTTTTAAGGTTATCTACAATGTTACTCTTTAGAAAAGCAATCTTAATGGATGAAGTGGGTTCGTCAAGGAATAATGGTAATATGATACTACCTATCACACATCTACTAAATTTCCCCATTTAAGGCCCTTTATGGATATCCAACTCCTAGTATCTCATACTTTTTGCAAGATAAGTCCAAAGTATAGGAAGCAGAGTCACATATGGAAAATACTAAAGAAACTTTGAAAATTATTATGGAAAACCTTCAAATGACATGAAACATGATAAAACAAGGGGAATAACATTGAAGTGAAAGATAATTTGAGGGTAATTGGGTATTTTTTAGATTATAGCATTATAAGCAATCTTCATTCAAGAAAAAGAAGAATAAAGAATTAGCTCAAAAATGTTATGGCCCTAAATAATTATTCATAGGATTGCACAAGTGGTATAGAAGTCATATTTTCCTTCTTCTTGCATTCATAAGGTTTTTCATGTATCTTGCCTAAAAACGGTTTTGGGAAAAAATATGCCAATGTAAATAGAACTTTCAAAATTAGATGAAGAATGAAAGTTGATTCTTGAACCACAAAAAGTTATAGATAAACATTCTGTATCTCTTTGACATATAACCATTATGAAGTACCTAATCAAGTGGAAGAATATTCCTCTAGAAGAAGGTACATGGTAAAATGATCAATTCGTGATGAAATACCCACGGCTAAAGGGTTCGTTTGAGGTTTTGACAAAGGTTTTGTTATATGTTTTATATAACGCACGGCAGAATAGTTTTGTTGTTTGTTAAGGTCCCACACAGTCATCAAATTTGAAGGGCAGGTCCGAATTTCAATTGGAAGGGCATATATCTATGTTGCCCTTCCATAATGAAAAGCTTTAAAAAAAAAACTTTTCAATTGACCACAATAAATTATTTTTACATTTCCTTTTCAGAAAGAAAAAACCATCAATCTTTATATTAATAAAAGAGTGTTACATATACAACAATGAAGAAGGCTCCATCTTTCATTGCTTAAATATCTCATTGGCAATGTCAACATAAGTCTTGAAGATACTATTATAAGAATTTGGATACATACCACCGGGATATAGGAGATTCTTATGTGTCAGATTGTGTAATGCAATTTTGACTTTGTCTCACAAGGAGCAGTAGCATGGAGGTTTGGATTTTTCTTATAGAACTTTTTTATTATTATTTGAAACATTGTTTATAGATATGCAGACAACAATGAAATTATGAGCATGGTGGACAATTAGTCAAGCTCAGGATGCCAAACCATGATGATGTAAAGACAAATAGTCAAAATCACTGACAACTTAGTATACCATAATTAATAATCATTCCCTGTTCACTTTTGTTAATAGTTTTATGTCACACGATGATCTCTCTTCTCTGACATTTACTTGTATTGAAGATCACTATTCTAGGAACAAGGAGTTATTTTCTCCAAAAATAACCCTAGCCAAACATTGACAATGCATCAAGGATATCTTTCTATGCTTCATAAGTACATATGTTCTACTTCTAAATCATGTCTTGGAAGTGGTTGTTTTGCTGGAAATTATTCACCAGCTGGTTTCATACCAAAGTCTTTTTCACATTTTCAGCATCCAATACATGAAAAAGATAATGGTTTAAAACAACATAAATATTTGAAATTTTGCAAGAATTGTCTGGCACACTTTGAATATTAATTTTTAAGTCAAGTGCATGATGTTGTATAGGATCAAGTGTCATTTTGAATAACAAAATTTTCACAAGAAAATTCTCAACATGCTACCCTGCAATAAGGATTAAATGACAATGTTGCATCAACTATTTCCATAATAAAAGTGCACCTCGGCCATAAGACTAAACAACTACAAATGTTGTAGATCTAACAAGACCACACAATCAAATGTATTCCACCAGGCCAATACTGTATGAAAAATGAAAAGGAGTTTGCAACCAAAAATACCTTAGGCAACTAATTCAATTAGATACACCAAACCATCAACAAAAAGGAAAACCAACCTACTCAAAAGGCAAGCGTTTACCTCCTTTGACAAAATTTTGAGTTCCGAAACAAGGGCCTTTATTGTCTTGTCAATGCCCCTAGTAATTTGAACGGGGTTTGCACCTGCTGCAACAACCTAAACAAAAAGGTTTCATTTCAATTATTTTCCACAAATTTAAGATACAACCATTGTCAGTTTTTTATTTCCTAACAAGCTCATAAATTTTGACAAAAGAACCAAAATTTTTTAATACCTGATAGTAATTTTTTCACTCAAAAACTATCTTAGACTCAATAAGCCCAACCCAAAACTAAAAAACAAAACACCAGAAGACCCTACAAAAATGAATAGATGATCTTAATCTAGTACTATCGACAAAAAGTTACCCTTACACCCTCACTTATTAAACCTTGTGCTGTTGAATTTTAACTTCAACTGCTGCAGCAGAAGGATGGATGCAGCAGCAACATTTTTTTTTGGAGGTTACTTGCACGCCATCCAGAAATTTAATTCAGCATTTAAAATTCCTGCAAGTTTTTTTTGTAGACGGCCGCAGCCATATTTCTGTACAAGATTGTATTTAAACACAACAACCAGCATTAACGCAATTCACCAACCAGAAATTAAAAAAACAGAAATTTACCCCCCAGTTTTGTAAATTCAAAAGGAGGACATGTGGAGCATTAATATTGGATCGCATGAAATTGAAGGGAATCTGAAAACCTAAAAACCGGACCCAAATTTTTTATAAGGCACATTGGATTGAGAATTTGCGTTACAAATTAGGCAGACGTCAGCATCCCATTTTGGAACGCGAATTTGGTTTGAAATTCAATCTATTCAGACTTTTGAAGTCCGAAAGAAAGGGTTCTTTAATGTTTTGATAATTTAATTTTATGTATGCTTTAATATATACATATGTTTTAAACATATGTTATATATATATATCATATGCGAAATGAAAGGTGGGCCATAGAATTTAGTTTTAATTTATTTTTTTTAAAAGAGGGTTTATTATAATATGTTTTATATGTTACGACATATAAAAATAAAAAGGACAAAAAATCTTGGTAGTTTTTTTTATAGACAGTACGTAAATTTTTTATTACACAACAGTGTGTAAAAAGTGAAAGACCGAGTGTAACTTTTTAAGTGTGTATGCACAACCGTGCGAAAGTGAAAAACACAGCAGAGTGTTTTAAAGACAGAGTATGTTTGTTTTGAACAGATAGTGAGTTGGTTTTATGCACTGCGTTTTGTGGCAGTCATAATTTTGTAATCCCTCTCAGTGAGGAAGAAGTGTAATAGTTTTTTTTTGAGTTATTGAAGGGAATAGAAGTTTGTTTTCAAAGTATTGAAACTCTGTCTCCTGTCAAAGAAATTTTTATTTTCTCTGTGTTAAAAGAAGGGAGATGTATTCTCCATTCATTGTTCTGGAATTTTTCAATATTCCAACATGTGCAATAACAACAGATGTTGTGGTTCCATCCCCAGCTAAATCATTTCTCTTTGCCGCAGCTTGCCTTACCAACTTGGCCCCAATATTTTCAACTGGGTCCTCTAATTCAACCAATAAAAAGGCCAAAACCATAGCATTGAGATACATTTCATTAAACTGTCAATAACAATAAAATTTGACTCAGCCATAACCCTTTCCTTTTATTGTTGTGAAAAGCATTATGCATTACTCTAATGTGGCTAGTCCATAGGCCAAGTAGACCACTGGGTAACAAATATGTTTCCTTTCACCTTTGAGTTTTCAAATTATGCCTACCAAATCTAAAACATTTAAGAGGGGGAACTAATACAACGTTAAAAAGAAAACCAAAGCACACATCTACAAATTACCTCCTTAGCTATTATCACACCATCATTAACTATTTTCAGAGAACCATGCTTGCTCTCCAAGACAACATTTTGCCCCTCGCCCCAAGGGTGACTCCAACAAGATCCGCAAGTTTGTTCACACCGCCTGCAAGACAAATTGAAAATGCTTTCAGTAAGTGTGCAATTTAATGCCATACCATATGCCAAAACAACCCTCCATGAAAAATTAAAATAACACATTAAAATCGAATATAAGTGGACAAGGAAAGATCCACCGCAGTGAAGTTTCACGTGCATGTGACCTTCCTTTAAACATAATTTTTTCTCTGACCTGCAATTTTTTTGTCACTGAGCCATCCTTGTTGAAGTACAACTCCTTTTCCATATCTCTTGTATTAACTACCTTCTCTCTGTTGCGTAATCTCAGAGTCCCTCTTCTGCTTGAGCGATTAAAGGAAATGGGTGAAAAAACTGAAAGAGAAGACAATTGTCTGCCATAATTATCAAACATTGCACCCAAATTCTTCCCCTTTCCATTGTTACCCAATGAGGTAGATGTGGAAATTGTTGTCATACTGCCCAAAGCAGAGGCCATATTCTCTTATCATGAATATAGAATTACAAGATCTTCATATTAGTATGAACCTTAAAAAACATGACTCCCATTGCTAAAAACCACTTTTAAGTTGTAATAGGCAAACTAAACAACTATCACAACTTTTGGAAACTTCTGGAGCATTAAGAGAGAAAAAACCAAAGAGAAATACAACCACAATCCTCATTTTAATGAGACCGGACTATATATTTGTATTAATATAATAGAAATAAATCACGACTATATTAAGGCCAGCACAAAACAATCTTTAACCAGTGTCTCTCGCGGCCTTCAGGTTGCCATGCTAGAGGTTGCATATTTTTAATTTAAATTCTTGACCTCTCGTGCCCATCTATGAATGCATCCAATGGGATATCTACATCAAATTCTCCATTATATCCCCAAAAATAAATTCCCTACTACAAGAGCACTAGTATTGATGGATCACCCCACACCATCCTACCCACTAGAAACGGTGAAAAAGGAAACTCGAGAAAACTTCTGAAATATCTCAAGATGACTATATGGGTGGTTCTTATGAATCAACCAACCATTAAGAACATGCTCATCAATCCAAACCATGAGTATTATGTGACAATATTCAAGCAAGCACCAAATCATATTTCTGAAGCTATGTTAGAGAAACCCTAAACTCTCATTGAAAATAGGTGAAATGTGGCACCACTCAGAGATTGACATGTGCCAATTGGTACAAGTGGTAGAAAATTGGCATGATCAAACAACGAGGTGATGCAGGAATGACATGAGGGAGAAAATATCAGAAAAGCCCCAAATCTGGAGAACTAAAGCTCATCACCAACCTGAGATTAACAACTTTACATGATGTAACCTATGAAATCGTAAATGGAGAAATCATAGTAACAATAAAGTAACCTATGTAACAATAAAGTTAGATTCATCCTGGGAGTGGTAATGGGAGAAATCATAGTGAACAAAAGGAAACATGCAGAGTTGCTTACAATCAAATAGATGAAAAAACACATACAAAAAACCTAGATAATAATCATGAACAAGCTTAATATTGAATTATGAACCGTAAAGGAACTTACAAAATGTGACATTACGAACCTGGTCAAGCGCACAAGCAAAAATATCCTAGACATGACCCTGGTTGACAAGTTGTATTGTTCATGATGCAAGAGGATTTGTACCTGCACTGCCAAGTCAATCAAAATCCATCATTATCTATACAATAAATACAAGTAATTGATGTAGTATTTTTACTCTAAGATGCATTCTTATGATAATGTTAGAACATATGTTGAAAATGTCAAAACATACCTGAATAAGCTCCTCTTCGTTTCAAGAACAATTTATTGGAGTCACATGAACTTGGAACAAGCCTCCCACGATCTGAAAGAGTAGCAACTAAGTCAATAGTGACTTTTTTGTTGCTACGCTGGATCGAGGGAGGTTTGCTCCAAGATTAAATTGCTCCAATAAATTATTCTCTACTAAACAGGGCCAACCACGTGAAGGTGGAAGCTCTTATGGCCCCTCCCCCCCCCCTCACATCACTCTCAATTCCCCAATACCCAATCTATATTTCATTTTTTACTTTCATGAGCATAAAAAATATATTCAATAACTAATAAAAAAACAATTCAACAAAAAGTACGCAAGGAAACATTGCAATTAATGCTTGACATAAAAATAGTATGATAAATGAGTTTTTTATATAATGCAAAAACGTTCCAAGTATGGTAACGTTTGTCTTATAATAATACAATATTTTACATTATGAAATTTTCTTTTTCTTCTTCCTATTTCTAAAGCTCCTAATTACATCATCAATATCATCGTGCTCTGCTCCTGTTTCGTGCCTTTCGACCCGCACTGCTGACCTAGTTGCGTAGTCACAATGTCTAGTCTCATCCAGTGACGGGGCATCGCCTACAAAAACAGATAATATTAAATTTTAATTGTCAGTTTTTAAATATCATTGAACTAGTTCGGTAATATTAATAAAAAAAATTTCAATGAGATTATTTACCTGGTGCACCAGTTGTCGCCGCTGACCTAGTTGCGTAGTCACGATGTCTGGTCTCATCCAGTGACGGGGCATCGCCTACAAAAACAGATAATATTAAATTTAATTGTCAGTTTTTAAATATCATTGAACTAGTTCGGTAATATTAATAAAAAAAATTGCAATGAGATTATTTACCTGGTGCACCAGTTGTCGCCGCTGACCTAGTTGCGTAGTCACGATGTCTGGTCTCATCTAGTGACGAGGCATCGCCTACAAAAACAGATAATATTAAATTTTAATTGTCAGTTTTTAAATATCATTGAATTAGTTCGGTAATATTAATAAAAAAAATTACAATGAGATTATTTACCTGGTGCACCAGTTGTCGCCGTTGAGACTTTTGCCCTATCTTCCTCTCTGGTGGTAAGATCCTCAAGGGAAACATTCTCTGTCATTTAAAAAAAAAATGTTATAAGGACAACCATCAAGGTATAATTAGAAAAAATTATAAGTGGAAATTAATTACCGTCACGGCCCTCACTAATAGTAGCATTGTCGCCCTGGTCCCCACTACAATGATCAGGTTGCACGTGAGGATCATCTACATCTGGCTCTAAAACTGGGTTATTTGCCTCGTCAGTAGTGTTGCTCCCCTGATTTAAACAAAGTTGTTAGACATTAAATTTATGGATGAAAACAAACATCTTGAAAGGTTAATGTTTTACCTTATCAGGCATTCTGGATCTTGGGACCTGCCCCAAGCTTCTGTGACGTTCAACTACGGCTTGATAGCCGAAATGGAAAGCGATATTTTTATCTTCCTCTGTAATTTCTGTTCCGAAGTCATCACCCTACATTACATATGATTGTGTATTTTTAATCATATTTGATAGGATTACAAAAAAGTTGGAAGGTGATACAATTAATTATAAGATGTTTAGCTACTTAATTACAATTATTGCGGCTAATTTCAAGTAGCCGCCCTGGCCTAGCTTGTGATGGCCCTTTTTTTCAATCCTAGCTTTGGTTGCCTTGGAGGTGTCAGGAAACCTAGAATCAAAAGATTGAAGTCAGATATGATGTAGCACACTTTTATTTTAGACATAGAGAAAATTAAAGCTATTGAATTAAAGTTGTAATTTACCTTGCTGGTCCAGTTAGCATTTTTCCTTCTTTCTTTGCCCTTTTCTCTAAATTTCCATCATGGATGAGTGCTCTCCACTCACTCTCTAGAACTGTGAGAGGACGCTCATATATAGGGTTAAATTGCAATTGCGTCCTATAGGTGTCCCTGGTATATTTCAAATATTTGCCTGCTACCCGAGCCACCGTTGTTCTGTCAAATGTGCCGACCCCAAAAAGGGCTTCTAGATAATCTAGAAGTTCTTTTTTCAGGTTGGAATTCTAGGAATTCCACCCTGTGCATATGGTTGGGCCAAAAATTACCAATGCATGGCTCTCCAGAAACCTGTAGAACTCATTGTTTCCTACACAGAAAAAAAGAAGAAGATATTATTATTAATTTAAAAATAAAAATCATGATAAATATGTTTTAGATAAAGTACATGAAATAGTTAAAATATTAAAATTTACCTGGGAGTTGTACATGCTTTATAGGGACACCTTCATCGTTCACCAACAACGTGCCATTAATGGTCCCCGTGGAGCTGACACGTGTAGCTCCAGGAAACACAATAATGTAGTTGGCCATATCAGCCTCATCATTGCCAACACGTTCAGCGGTTGGCTGGGTGTCTGCTTGGGCAGGGTGTGTTTCTTGGCTGGCACCTAAAGGAGTAGAAGGTGTACGAGAGGGTTTTTGGGCAATCTCTTGCCCTTTTGTCCCACTACCACCAACACCGGGTTCAGCAAGTGCCAGAAAATGCTACATACAAAAGAACTTTTTGTTAGTTTAGTCAATGTAAAAATTAAAAATCAAACTATCACAATTCATCTCATGCAAAACAAAAAAAATATCCTTTTGACTTTTTATTATTACCTGATATCTTTCTAGCTGGCTCATAAGTTGTTTTATCCTCTCTTCTGTTTCAGGTGTTTGAGGCGCGTCTATCAAAGTATTAAATTTCAACCTTGCATCTCGTGCCTTTTTTCGCAACAAGAACACTGGAGATAGGGATGAAGAAAGCTCTTCCTCAAAGAGGGAATCATCAAGCGTACCATGGCTAAGTGTCTGCATATTTGAACAAAATTAATATTATTTCAATTATGTAAATAACTAAAATACCTGAAGATAGAGCAATGCTGGCACTTTACATGTTCTTCCGCCGGCCTCTTTCCGCGATCATCCCATCTCGGGGTTGTTCCTGCACTGCTCTGATCAGTCTGCCACATTGCAATAAAATTATAAATGTAAAAACTTGAAAACAATATCTAACTTGAAAACACAAAATGAAACTGAAATAATTTCTAATAAGACACCGGAAGACAGAGTTAGAGTTTCAAATATGCCTTGCATTGAATTCAGTCCTGGAAACATGTCATTGCACATTAAGGCACCCAAACAAGAGACGAGTTGACAATGAAGACCTTATTGAGTATATTGTTGGAGCAACTTCTAGTAAACTTGTTGTGAAGACCTTGAGGACATTTTTTGAGCAACATTGTTGAAGCTGATGGTATAGCATTGTTGGAGACGATCTTGAAGGGCCTTGAAGTGAAGCTTTTGGAGCAACTATTGAAAAATCCTTAGAGCATTTAAGTAAGGCACTTTCTATCTTCCATCACCTTTTTCCTTTCAATATAATTTAAACGATTTTGTTGATATTTAATGTTTGAAATCACGTTATACTTCCTTGATTATATGTGTTTGGGGACTTTCCCTTTGAAATTACCCAAAAATACCTTGGCAATTTTATCTTCAGGATGCATGTCTGACCCTATTGTTCAATACTTTGATTGATAGTAGTAAACATAGAGAGATAGAGGGCTCTTGACTTGGTTTGGTTGGGCCATTATATCCCTAACATCTACTAGGGAGAACCCCCCTTGAGTTGGAGGAGAGCTAGCCCGAAGTGAAAAGAGGTTGGTGAGGTGACAATGGGGCTATTGAATTACACATGGTATCACACTTTAGCTTTAGGACTTTATCTTGAGAAGTGCGATATTTTTCTATATAAATTCTCAAATTGTTTACAACACTATTGTTAAGAACTAATAAGAAGTGATGTTGAGGGGTTTTTGGGTATAAGAAACAATACCATTTAAAAACTAGGGTTCTTAGTCCTTGGCATTCCTTCACCTGGGCCTAGGGGCACACAAGAATAATTTCACACTAAACCATGCAAACTTAAAAGTAACTTAACATATCCATAAAGTAATAATAATCATAATTCCTAATTTCCTATTGTACGATATGATGCAAATTATTTAAACATGAAGCAATGAAGACATGCAATGTCTGAATTTCAAGATTGATGAACCAATACAAGAAGTTAGAAACTACAACTTTGATTCAATACTCTGTGTCCTAACTCCAGGAAGGAATCTAGTTTGTAGTACAGAACATGCATTGTGTATTATCAATTCTTAATTAACAACAACTAAAGGTCATCTACCTCATCAATTCCTTCCCATTTTGTGTTTTTATGTTATATTCATTATAAAAGTGTCAAATTTCTCTCAAATTAAGAAACCACTAAATAAAATAAAAAATAGTTGAGATATGATTGAGAAATGGTCATTTATTTCTTGAAAGGATCTTCACAATTTCTTTGGTTGTTTTTCATCTCAAGAAACAAGAAATGACCTAAGAAACTATCGTGATGTAATATAAGAAACAACACGGTGTAATGGCCATTTTCAAAGCCAAATGATGTCCATTGAGGACATGGCCTTTATTTGGTTCCTGTTTCATAGGAGTTTCGGGTAGAAATGGAACTTTTTTGTACCATTTCCAGTAGTAAAAAGGGAAAACCTTCTTTTTCCATGGGAAATAACTTACCTTTCCTTTTTCAAGATAATCTAAATCACAAAAAATATGAACTATACTGCACACATTCTTGGATAATGTGAAAGTGGAAAAGGAATACCCTACACAAGTGATGCACACATGTACATTTGAACACTAGTAGATTTTTGTAGTTGAAATGCAATGCTTGTTTTCATTTAAATGTAGGGTTTTTAAAGCAGGGAGAAATAATGGCTGCCAAATTAATAAGCGTTTCTTTGGGAAAAATTTAAATCTTGTATTGGATGATGAAGATAATAGAGGGTATTGAATCTTGACTCTTGACATCTACAGAGAACCCTACAGCCTAACACAATCCAATGGAATTGACCAAAAAAACCCAAATAGAGTCAACCCTACTATAGGAGGAAGGGCCTGCAGTAAGAACTTACCATTTTGCAAGAGCTAAGGGTGAATGTTGTTCTGCAAGAGCTGAGGGCGAACACTGAGGGTGAATGCTGAGGGAAAATGCTGTTCTGCAAGAGCTAAGGGCGAATGATGTTCTCCAAGAGCGAAGGGCGAATGCGCGTGTGATATCAGACGTTAATGTAGCTATTGCGACGGATATGAAACAACAAAATCATTTTTATGTAGCGTGCATATAAGTTTCGTATTTTTATGTAGCGCGCATATAAGTGTCGTTATACCGACAATGGACAAAGCGTCGCTATTGCGACAGGTGCCTCCAAATGTCACAATTGCGACACTTAGACATTGTGTCGCACTTGCGACGTTTGGAGGCATTCATCGCAATAGCAACGCTTTGGGCCATAGTGTCGCAATTGTGACATCTTCCTCCAAACGTCGCAATTGCGACACTTTTCTAAGTGTCGGTATTGCGACACTTTTCTATAAACATCGGTATAGCGACGGTTTCGGGTGGGATGGAAATAATTTGGGGAAATTTTCGACATTTGGTCAAAAGCGTCGGAACCAAGTGTCGGAATTTCTACCAAATGTAGTAGTGTTATATTTGGATGTACAAAGATTTTGATGAGTTATCAAGGTTCAAAATTCCTAAATAATAATATTGAAGCATTGCCTGAGGAGTTCCAAGTTTATCATTAGAAGAGTACCCCTTATCACCCTCAAGCCAATGGAATAGTGGAAGAATTTAATAATATTTTGGAGAGTGCACTTACTAAGGTATGCAATGTGAATAGAGATGACTGGGACCTTAGAATTCCAACAATGTTATGGGATTATAGGACCACATATAAGAAGTTGACAGGTCAAACACCCTTTAGGTTAGTTTATGGGAAATAAGTTGTGATTCCCATGGATTTTATCGTGCCTAGATTGAGGAATGTAGCTTTTATAGATATGGAAAACCTTGGAATAATGGAGGAAATAATTTCGCAGTTGCTTACTTTGGAGGAATATAGATTTATAGCAGGATTCCATCAGCAGTTGAAAAAATCAAGAGAAGAACCTTGACACAGTAGCCATATTAAGTAAAAAAAGTTCCAGGTAGGAGAAGTTGTTCTCCTTTATGACAATAAGTTTGTAAAATTTCCAGGAAAAATCAAAATGCATTGGTCGGGCCCATACATTATCAAGCATATTACTGATGGAGGTGTAGTTCAATTAGTAAAATTAAATGGAGAATTGGTTCAAGGAAGAGTAAATGATAGTAGGTTGAATTTGTTCAGGGACAACCCTATCCCTACAACTTCTCTTTGAAGAAGAAAGGAGAAAAGTCTTAGTGCCAACTACAGTTCAAAGTGGGCACTTGACTATAAACTATATTGTAGTGAGAGCTTCGACTTAGGAAGTTACTCCTCTACAACCTTGATTATGTCGAATTTCATAGGAGCCATGACGAAAGAGGGGTAGTTTTCTACAATATGGGATGTGTCGAAGTTCGATGGAAAAATATGACCGTTAAAAGGGAAAGTTGTCGTTGAAAGGAACGAAAGTTGCATTTATACGGACATATGGACTAGATCTAGTGATATATATGCAATTAGTGAATACAATATGAGATAATGATGGGGACCAAAAGTCATATTGGTTATAAAAGGCCACATCCCACCAAGGTTTGGCACTTTGTTATCATAAGAACTTGAATATTGCTAAGTGCTGAGAAGTTGCAGAGATTGCATTGTTGTATGAATACTGAAGATTTTATTCGTATATTCAAAGAGAAGGGTCTAGAAGGAATCATGGAATAATTCATAGCTAATACACCTGTAACATCAGCTGATATGCCCGCAAAATCATCATCACGAACTAGACACAGGATATCTCCATGAAAGAAATTGACCAAAGAATAGAGAACAAAGAAGAAACAAGACAAGAGATTTGTCGAGCCTCAGCAATAACCCTAACAATTCAGGGACATTGAGGAAGAAGCGAATCAAGGGAAAATGGAAATGGATGGCGCAATGTTTCTATCACTTCTCCCACCATATATTCCACTTAAAAAACCAAACGCAAAACCAGTAAAAGTTTCGAAGGATGCAAAGTGTTCTACCTTCACACTTGTATTGCCAGATTCAGTGCCATTTTATGGAGAAATCCTTTGGAAAATTTTGCAGCTGAAGTTCGCGAACATTTATTTCAATTACTAGAATAAATACCCAGAATTCACACCAGACAGATATCTAAAGAAGGTACACTACCCTGACAGTGGCGTGACGAGGTTAGATCCGCAACAGTGGGCGGCTAGATTAGCACAGTCGGGGTTATTGAATATGTTGAATTTGTCACTCTTCGGCAATATTCCAGGAAGCACAACCTGTGTCAGAAAATTGATCATGTTGGTGCATGATGTATGCTTGTGGATGGGAAAGAGGATCCCTATTGACGAAATGTTGATATGGAGAATCAAAAGACTGCCATATCAAGGATGAAACCCGATAGAATATTTTTTTGGAAAATACCACAATAGAGCAATAGTTGAAAACATGAAGAATAAGTTCAGATTCACAAAAGGGAAGTGAGGATATGATATTAACTCAATTTTTGGCTAGGGAGTTCACTTCGCAGCACACATATTAGCTAGAAATATCATGAGAAAGTGTCGAGATAATGAAGTTCCTCCAGTAGTAGTTTCATTAGCTACGCAATGTGCCAACGGGGTTCAGTATTGGGCCACATACCTTAGTACAATTGGGTTGCATACCTTTGAAAATAATTTTTGGATGATTGTTGTGAGGTTCGGGAGAAAGGTACTACATTTCATTATGCATGGTTAATTTTGATAATATCAATGTTGGCATGGAGAGAGCAGGAAGATTCGTATTTTCCTCCAATAGCTTCAGATGTCTGTGAAGCCACATGGTATGCCTAGTTGTGGTATACCAATCAACTCTTATGAGCACAAGAAAACAATATGTTTTTTGTGTTATATTATATGGATTTACACATGTTGGTGAACCAAAACCATCGCCCTTCACCAAGCCTATACAAGAAATATAGCTATGTCGCAAAGCTTAATTTTGATTTCCATAAAGCTTATATACATGCTCATAGAGACATAAGAAATACATGACATCCCCTGCCATATTTGATAACAGAATATGATCTCCTTGAACAAGTACAACAGTGGTTCACAGAATGGATGACTATAATGGAGACAGAGGCAGAAGATAGTCCCACAAAGGAGGACACATCACAACATGGGGAACCAAGTGGGAAGGATAAGGACAAGGAAGAGGAAGAGGTATAAAAATAAGAGAAACATGACAAGGGTTACAAGGATCCTCTTGGAGGAGAGGAGCAGAACAAAGAGTCTGAAAATAATGAGATAAAACCTTATGCGGTAGAAAAGAGAAAGGCAGGTGCCAAAGTTTCCAAAAGAACCAGAAAGAAGCAGAAGGCAGATAAGAAAAAGGACATAACGTCATTGTTCCTCACTGATGGGAACTTGGATCAGAATGTGGATAGAATCTAGGAGGCAACGACAGATTCATGGAACATGTTAGAGGATCGCTACGTCACACTTCTAACAGGTGTTGAGGACTGCATTGCAGAGTTAAATATATTGGCACAGATAACGAGTATAAGCAAAAGAAAGGCTTCAAGAAGAAATATTAGTAGAGCCCACACTTGGGGCGTGGATAGCACATATACATGTTAGAGCCCTGCAGTTTGACTCTGTCGAGGTACAACAACAGATGAAAGGATGCAAGTATGTAAACATGAACATCACAACGCTCCCACTTTAGAGATTACATGAGCTGCATTAGGAGACCATAGATGGGCTGAAGCAGCGCAAAAAAATCACTTCAAAGTTGAACATTCAGGTAGAAAGAGCACGATCTTCGCTGAAGCAAAAACTCAAATAGGCCATCCAAGAAAAGGATCAGGAAGTAAAACAACAACATAATTTTAAGGAGGTGGTTGAGTCCACATGCCGTGAGGTTCCGGAGATTGGTTTCTGAGAAGAAGAATCAGTGGAGGACAAGATCGAGAACCTTAGCCTTGCAGTAAAAGGGTATAAGGGTAAGATTGTAGTTGCACAATTCGAATATGAGATGAATATCAATCACCTGCAAATGAAGCTACAACCACCTACAACACAGGAAGTTTGAGAACAAAGGGAGGTCGAACTAAGATTGCAGTGGCCGGAATATCCACAACATTGGAAGATTGTGGGAAAATTTGGGATGAGACCTTATAGATTCGGAATTCACTGCAGGAAGATCCAAATGTGCATAAGCTACAAGAATACATTCAGCAGAAGCAGAAGTCGCTGAAGGAGGTTCGAGCAACTGCAAAGACCTTACCAATCTGACAGAAGCTCACCAAGATTAATGAGGAGAATTCCCTTAAGAGGAAAATAGAGGAGCTGAGGAAAGAAGAGCAGGTTTTAACAAAGAGAACACAGCCATGGCAGGATGAGGTGATGCAACTGTATCAAGCATTGGATAAGAAGCTTCAAGATTGACAGAAAGAGGAGGCTGTAATGCTGAAAACTACAGAATCGGTGAAAAAAACACTATTGGAGGAAGTGAGCAGTGAAGAAAAGCATATCTTAGATATTCTGCATATTTTCAACAATGCTTATGACAACATTGTAGCAAATATCAGAAGCAAATCAGCTGAGTGACTCGGGACGAGTCACATGTGAGTTTTAGGGGCATGTTGGGTGCATCTCAACTTGGCCTAGATTTTTGCAAAGACTCCACATTTTGTGCAGTGGAGTGTGCAATGGAGCATGAGATGGAGCATATTTTAAAGAAGTAAATGGACCGCAATGTGTCATAAGGGATTCAGGGTGGGTCAAAGCCCCTTGTTTTTGTAAAATTGCATAATTGTGTAAAGAATCAATGGCTTTTGGGCCATAGTTTCCTATATTAGGGAGTCCATGTTATTTGGACCATGTTAATTTGACGATGTAATCCAATGATGTAATAGTATATATAGGATTGAAATTCTATGTTTATAGAGACATATAGAGATAGAGAGTAATGGGAAAATTATTGTGATATGTATTTTGTAATGAAGGGAAAGCTCTGCAACTGAGTGTGCAGAAACCTGGGGAAGAGTCTGCAACTGAGTGCGTAGATAGCCTACAGCTTAGTACACAGGTCAAGTACTGGTTGTATTCAAAGATTAATCATAATAAAGAAACATTTTTGTGAACCATATTTTGGTGTTATTGTATGATTGATGTGTGCATTTTATTATTATATGTTGCATTTTACTTCAACGCAGTAATGGTCTATGGTTTTATATGGCACGTTTCTGTGTTTAATTGAATGTGGAAAAGTGATTTATAAGCTGAAAATATAAGATAGTATAATAATACCACATCTCCTAGTCCCTCAAGATTATAGAAACCCGGTTCTACATCCACCCATAGTCACTTTGGGTGAGACTGTGATCTGCTTGCAAGTCGTTGCCGAAAGGGCCAGTGATCACGGGTTTTGTTGTTGTGCATTATAGATCAAACCTGGGTTAGCCCAAACCAAGCCAACAATACCCTTTCTAAGGAGGCTAAAAATATATGCCTTAGCTATCAACTTTTAACATTTACCCACTTCAAAATAAAATGGAGTTTGATGGAGAGATTAAAGATTTCCTCCACTAGGAATATTCACTACACATTGTACAATGAATAAGATATGCAATACTCGACTAGGTATCCCTTCAAAACTATTTTTCAACAATTAGGGCACCAAATAACATAACCTAGAAGAAAAAAATATATACATTAGATAATTTCAAGATAGAAAATGTTCAACAATAAGCACTTACAAGACAACATGTAAGTTACATCCTTCTCATGTGTATATATAAGAAGTAGTTTTAATTCCAACAACTTTAAAAAATTGTTTGTACCATCTCCAAACCCCATTTTTAAGTGGAAGAGGTGATTCTCATTTAGAAATAACATTTCCCCTTCACCACATAAGCAAGGATCACATTGGGAAGCTTCGTCAAAAAAATCCCAAGGCTTTGTTTTGTCTATTGGGGCCTCAGAAATAACCATGTGAAACTATGAAATCTTTGTTTTGGGAAAAAGGCCAAGTATGGGCAGGGACTGTGTAGCAGTAATCTCAAGAGGAATAATATTATTGCTGAAAATGGATTTGTTTCAGGCTAGCCATATAGCCCAGCATCCAAGAAGTGGAGAACATTATAATCCTTCACAACTTCATTGTTGCACCACTGATCCCAAACATCTAATAAGGCTTCCCCTTTCTAGCAGCACTCTAGACCTAATTTTGTAGCAAACATGTCCCATACAATCTAAGAATAGGAGAAAGAAATGGACATTTTCTTGATAGATTCCTCTTGGTTCCTACATAATAAACACCAAATCAATCCTTCCTTTTTCCTTTTCCGAACAAATACTATTTTTGGAAGCAAAAGAAAATATAATGAAAGGCTTAATATAATCTGGACTAGCCAACACAAGTGCTTCTCCCAAGACTCTTTTGATTTGATCAAAGGAAACTCTAGCTTCATAGGGCCACTTCACTTCATGATCTTTCTTTACCGTATAAATTATATCCTTTATTATCTCTACATAATAGGGAATGATCCTTCGTAAAAAAATGGTCTTACCTAAAAAAGGTTGTACCTTTTATTTTTATTTTTTAGTGAACCAAAGAATTTAATTTCTTCAACTTTATTAGGATCCATATTATGTCATTCTTTGGAAATAATATTACATAATAGCTTCCCTTCCTTCATATTAAAATGAGACTTCTTAGGATTAAATGAATGATCTGGTGCTCAAAATTATGCTAAAAAATGAAAGTTTTTGGAATGGTGTGGAACCTGAACGACCACATATATCTCATCTTTCTCAATCTGGTGCAACTCCTTTTGCGGAAAATTGACAATGTATGCTCCCAAAAACGTGTTCTTCGTGTCTTCCCAAACAGGCAAAAATTTGGCAAAATTGTGCAGGTTTCCCAGTCAGCAGTCTGTACAGCTGAATGGGCATGTTTGAATAGTCAAATTTTTAATGGGCATGGTGGATCAATCTCATCGCGCCACTTTTCCAGTTTCTTTTGGTATTGGTTGGTGGATTTTTATTGGTTGGGTTGATGGCCAACCACATGCTACCATGTGGCCCAACCGAAGGCCGCCATATGGTAACATGGGATGCCACCAAAATTATTTTTAAGAGTTAAGCAGACCGGGCGGGGGCAAACACTTGACCTTCGTCCAACAAACAACACCAAATTCCCACTGTGCCAATGTGTTTCTCATTACCTTAAGGATCACGGGTTGTATTTAAAGGAGGTGCGGTGGAAGGTTCAGGGTAGGGGACAGGGCTTAGCCCCAGCCCCCCATATAACATTACATACAACCCATAGCTAGAGACCGAGGGCACAAAGGATAACCACCTACCCAAACCACCAACATAATGCCCATGTGACCGCTAAGACTCTAACCACCGAAAATTATCATAACTGTCTGATTTTATTTTTATTTTTATTTTTTAAATAATTTAATTATCCGTCGATTATGGTTAATAATTCAAGTTTAAGGCTTTATTAGGAAAATTAAGTTTTTGACAATTTTGCCCAAAATTGCATGAAAATGTCGCTCAGTTAACCAAAATCATGGTGAAATTGTAGCACTGGTCTAGTTTTTGGGGAATTTTTTGTTCAAAACTAGGGAGGCCCATAACTTCTTCATATTTTTACCAATTTCGGACCAGAAAGAGGCTAGACGGGAACTTTTGGGTCTTCTGAAGCTGATGGAATAGGTTTTGAAGCCATTTTAGCACTATAAATGAATGTAATTACTATTTTGAGCATAATGAAAGAGGGCCAAGCCATTGGAAGCTGGGCCAAGGAGACGTAGCCCAGGAGGGGTGAACTGCTTCATCATTTGTTGTGTTGTGGTTATTTTTATTTTGTATTTGTCTGTTGTTTTTGCATATTTCAGATTTTATTTTCATGCTTTATGTGTTTAAAAATTAACATAAAATCTCTCAAAAACTCATTTTTTAACACTTGTAATTTACAAACCCTTAAGCACATTTTCATTAAGATCTCATACATATCAAGTTTGGTATAAGATATTATGTTTTATCTGTTGTTGTGAGGATTTAATTGTTTGCAATTGTTTTTGATGTTTACAAGGTTGAAGCTCAAGAGAGGAGAAGGAAAGTTTGTGGTTGCAAGTCCTCAAGTTAGGTCAAGGACAAGGAGAGAAATTTTGCCACAATCTCCACCACAAATTCTTCCTGAAATTGTAGTTGAAGCTTCAGCAAGCATGTCTCAGGAAGGAGGAACTGATAATATGTCAGACGAAGAAAATAATTCCAGAAAAGCTTTCTTTGACATGATTGAAATGGTGAACGTTCACTTTGAAGAGAGGACTTCGATATTTCAGGGTGAAAATTCCAAGGCTTCAAAAGGAGAGGTTTCTTCTGGAGGAAAAGGAGGAGATTATGACAAGCCTTCAAAAGCAAATGGTGACAAACCACCCTATTCTCCACCAGTATCTTCAGCTCCATCCTCAGCTTCATATTCTTCCTCTTCCACAACCATTGTTACTTAAACACCTTCACATACCCCAAGGGTTCATGGTAGAACTCCCTTATTAAAACTTGATATAAAATTTGAACTGCCTATATATAATGGTGAAGTGAATGTTGAAAGACTTGATAATTGGGTTCATCAACTTGAAGTTTATTGCAAGATACAAAACATCAAAGATGATGAAACAAATATTCAGTTAGCTTCATTAAGGTTGGAAAGTGCTACTTTGATGTGGTGGGAATACAAAACACAAGAGGATATGAAAAATCATGGTAAGGTCTCCACCTCTTGGATAGATTTTATTGTAGCACTTATAAGACAAACTTATCCATTAACTTATATGCAAAAGGCTATTATGGATTGGAAGAATTTTAGACGACTAAAGGGTCAAAGTGTGCAAAGCTATACTCAACAATTTAGAAGAAGGTGTTTGATATTAGGTGTAGACTTGAATTCACAAGACACTTTGTTGAAATATATTGGGGGTTTACACAGCTATTTAAGGCATACTGTCCTTATGTTTAATCCTACAATTTTAGATGAGTTTTATGTCTAGGAAACCCATCTTGAAGCAAGAGGGAAAAACATTTCACAAGAGGGTAGAAAGAAGCTATTCACAAGTGGAGACAAGGGTAAGATTAAGTTCAAAGGGAAAGGAAAGAAGAATGCATCCGTCAAGAAGTAAGGAGAGAAATGAACATGCAAACATTGTTCCAAATAGGGCCATGATGAAGCTCACTATTGGAAGCTTCATCCTGAGATGAAACCAAAGAAGTTTAACAACAAAGGGAAGAAAAAGACATCTGCAACTACATAACATGACTTAGGCTCTGATTCAGGAGATCGAACAAATATCAGAACAATGGGAATGAAAGGTAAGGACATTGCAAGCATTAGCACTTCAAGCTGTCCTAATGATACTAAAGATGAGAAAACTAGAACTGAAATTCTCCATATTCGGGTTATTTCAAAGCACACAAAAATTGATACACTCTTTGATCGTGGTTCAAAATAAAATTTGATTTCCGAATACTTAGTCAAGAAATTAAAATTAGAGACCATTCCTCATCCAATGCCTTATCCTTTAGGTTGGATATGCAATAATGCAAACTTACAAGTTACGAGGAAATGCATATTTAAATTTGCAATTACAACAAACTTTCTTGATGAAGTTGAACTTGATGTAGTTCCACTTGATATTTCTGGAATTGTTTTAGGAAGCCCATATTTGTATGATAGAAAAGCTATTTTTCATGGCCATGAAAACAAGTGTCTCTTGTTCAAATATGGTATAGAGTACATTGTTAGATCACATCGACATAAACTAAATCTTTCACTTGTAAATGTTGGACAAATGAAGAGACTCATTAACTCTAGAAAGAATTTTTTGCTTTTAATGGTCAAGCAAAAGAATGATGTTGAGAATGAAGCTTTTCAAGGTTTTGATTAAGATTAAAATTTAATTTGGTTGAGGTTTTTAACCAATATGATGAGATGTTTCAGGAGCCAGCAAGATTGCCTCCCAAAAGGGTAATCCAACCTGAAATACAATTGCAGCAAGATTGTCCTCTTCCTAACGTTGGCATGTATAGGATGTCAGTGATGGAAAAACATAGTTACCGATCAAATAGGTAACTGAACTGGTACCTACTTTTTTGAGGTAGCAAAAACAACATCCGATTTTGAAAAGTGGTGATGAAGAATCACCCCGTTTTTTTTTGGCATACTTTTGACATTTTAAATTTTTTATTTATGAAGTATGAACATTTGTTTTTAAAATGCTAGTGATTTTCATGCTAGTTTTGAAAAGTGTTGATGCATCATCAACCATTTTTTTTTAGAGTGGTGATTTTCATGCTAATTTTGAAAAGTGTTGATGCAACATCAACCATTTTTTTTTAGAGTGGTAATTTTCATGTTGAACATAAAACATAAAAATAAAATAAGAAAAACATGACAAAAAAAACTCAAATATAAAAAAATATATAAAAATAATAAAAAAAACAAATTAAAATGTAAAAAAAAAAACAAATAAATAAATAAAACAAAAAAATTCGAAAATTAAATAAAAAAAGGGAAACAATTCAACAAAACACATAATTTAAAGAAAAAAACAAAAATTGAACAAAAAAAATTAAAAAAAAAAACATCAAAAACATTTTCTTCTAAGTTATATATATCTAATAAAATACAAAATTAGAAACTTAAAAATTAAAATAGAATTTAAAAAAAAAAAATTAAGATTAAAAAAACAAAAAAAAAGAGAAAAAACATTTTCAAATAATTAAAAGAAATACAAAAATCTAATTGTTTTTTAAACTTAAACCATTTTAAAAATTTAGAAATGAAAAAAAAAAAAAAACTAAAAATATTAAATTTAATAAAAATAAAAATAAAATAAAATATTAAATTAAATTAAAAAACAAATATGAAATTTAATAAATAATAATAAAAAAATTACTTAATCATTGGAGTTTCAAGTGGCTCTCGAGGGCAGGCCGACTAGTCCTAATTAAGTCAGTTTTGATGGCCATTCTGGTTTATTGGGCTAGCCTTTCATGGGTCCCAAAAGGCATCTTGACCTCAATCGATAAACTGTGCAGTAAATTCCTTTGGGCAGGGTCAAAACTGGAACATGTCACCCCATGGGTTGCCTGGGACAAAATCACTAAACCCAAGGAATGGGGAGGTTGGGGGATTAAAAATTTGTCGTCCTTTGCAAAATCCCTTGCAGCTAAGCTTGTTTGGCGTTTAATTTCAACAGACTCTCTTTAGGTATCGGTCATCAAAAGAAAATATATCAACCAATTTTCTGTTCTAGATTGGATTCACTCTCCATTCAAGTCCTCAAAAAATGCTTCTATTGTTTGGAAAGCTGTTGTGGCATCGGTTCAGAAAATTGAACAAGGATTGGCCTGGAATGTTGGAGATGGTACTCAAGTCCGTCTAGGTTGTGATCCATGGGTTGGTTGTTCTGACAGTTTCTCCCTCTCTTCGGCTCTGGTAGATTTTCTCAATGAAAGAGGCTTTTATACTTCGAATCAGGTTGCTGACCCTAGAACAACCTCCCTTGTGAAACAAGGCTGGCTCACAGGTGTGGACTTGCATTTAGATGATAGGTGGTTGGAAGAATGGAACTGTTATGTTTCAGCCTTACTCTTTTCTTCTGTTCGGATCTCAGATACAAGTGATGAATTGTGCTGGGTGTATGCGCAGTCAGGTCTTTACTCTCCTAAATCTGGTTATAAGTGGTTGATGTCTCAAGTGGGGAGGGAAGCCCCGAGCTGGTGGTATAAACCAATCTGGAAGCTGAAATTCCTAGCCAAGACCAGACTCATTTTTTGGTGCATCCTCCAAAATAAAGTCCAACCTGGGACTTCCTCCAAAAGAGGGGGAAATCAGGCCTGAGCTGGTGTCCCCTCTGCAAGTCAGCCGAAGAAACTGCTCTCCACCTCTTCCTTCTTTGCCCCTTTAACTCCAGTCTCTAGGCATAAACTTTAAGATTGATTAATATTCCTTTCAGTTGGCGCGATGATGACTTTTTTCAGGCTTGGAACCAATGGTGGCAGGAGGCTCCAAATGATAAAGTCAGATCTATCCCTCTTCTTAAAGCATGGGGAACGTGGATTGCTCGTAACAAGGCTATTTTCAATGAGCAGTCCTTTCCTATTGCCAAATTGGCAGCAGAAGGAGCTGCCATCTATGACAACATTCCTTCTTCTTCTAGTCTAGGCCCTCCTCGTATCATTCAGCCTCAAGTTATCAATGACTCATTTCCGTGGGCCTTCTTCGACGGGGCCTCTGGTTTAAATGGCTCATGTGGTGCTGGCTTAATTATTCGTCTCTCTCGTGCTAACTCTCTTCGTGCTTCGGTGGGCCTTGGGCAAGGGTCAAATAATTTTGTTGAGCTTAAAGCCCTCCATTTTCTTCTTTGCTGGTTGCTTTCAAAACATTTGAGACAGATTCAGATTTTTCGTGATTCTAGGAATGTTGTGAATTGGTTTAATGGGACCCAGCAGTGCAGGAATTATATTTTGTTACCTTTCCTTAAGGAGATCCATCATCTTAAATGTTTCTTCACTGAGATATCTGTTTGTCACATTTACAGGGAAAGGAACCAGGAAGCAGATCGATTATCTAAAGAAGGTGCTCAGCAAGATTTGGGGTCCTGGATAGTAACTGAGCTGGTGAATGGGGCTGTTCATGTTAGGGAACAGCCGGCTTTTGTTTAAACTCTGTTGTTTTTATTTATTTATGTACATATATGCTCTTAAAAAAACTCTAAAACTGCTACTTTATATGAGCTCAGAACTGTTTTCCTTATGTAAGGAGGTTCTGGGCTCCATTTTTGTTAAAAACTGTTGTTTTTGGGGACTGGGATAGTTTCTACTGCCAGTCCTTCTTTTCGATCCATGGAAGCCTTGGGCTTTGTCTTTGCATTCATATCCTTTTGCTCTCATCTCTGTTTCGGTTCCATATCCGAGAGATGATGAGCTAAAGGGGATGCATTGGCTCCTTGAGAGGTTTTTTTGCTTTTTACTGGCTGTTTTGCATCACCACGGGTCTTGTAAAGCAGCTATGTCACCATCTCCCTTTGAAAGAAGGGAATGGCTCTGTTTAGAAATGCTCTACATATGTTCTGAGACTATCTATTTATAATAGAAAGTTCAATTTTTTTTTCTGTGGAAAAAAATAAAAAAATTATTAAAATTTCATAAATAAATAAAAAATTTAATTAAAAACTAATTGTACCGCCCAAGTAGCGGCGGGAGGTCGACCCAGAATCGACCTGGGGAGGTCAACTACAAGAATCGGCAGGGAGAGGTCGATTCCGAGAATCGACCTGGGGAGGTCAATTCTGAGAATCGACCTGGGGAGGTCAATTCCCATAATCGACCTAGGGAGGTAGATTCTGGGAATCAACCTTGGGAGGTCGATTTCGGGAATCAACCTTGGGAGGTTGATTCCGTCAATTGACCTTGGGAGGTCGATTCCAGGAATTGACCTGGAGAGTTCGATTCTGGGAATCGACCTGGGGAGTTCGATTCTGGGAATCGACCTGGGAAGTCAATTCCGGGAATTGACCTGGGAGGTCGATTCCGAGAATCGACCTCCCGCCCAGGTGGCAGCAGAGGCTAGCCATTTAGCGGGAAGGGAGGCTGCAAGCAGCCCCTACCCGCCCAGCAACCAACCCCCGTCGCAACCTGGGTGGCGCAATTAAATATTTTGTTTTTAATTCGATTTTTTTTTATATTTTATTAAATTTTAATAATTTTTTTTTCATTTAATATTTTTTATTTATTTATTTTTTTCCATTTTCCATTTTTAATTGATTTTTAAATTTTTTTAAATTTTCATTTTAAAAGTGTTTTTATTTTTTTTTATTTTATTTTTTTTAATTATTTTAAAATTTATTTATTTATTCATTTATATATTAAAATTTTATATATATATATATATATATATATATATATATATATATATATATATATATATATATATATATATATATATATATATATATATATATATATATATATATATATATTAGATGATGGTTAACGTTCACTGAGACCAATCTTTGGTCTATCAGACCTAAAGAAAAGAGTTATTTAATTTGATTTAAGATTTTATTCCTATGGTCAGAAAGCTTGGAGTGAAGCCTCCCGAGCTCACTATAATTTTGACATCTTAAAAGGCTAGGAAGGTCAGTATTGCAACAAAAATTATGAAATTGAGCTCTAATGTGGTTGTATGCTGGGCACTCTAAGAGGAAGTGATTTTCATCCTCGATGTTCATATTCTCACAGAGATGGCAGATCCTTTCCATCCATGGTGTTTTAGGAACTTTCCAACGACCTGTTTCACTATGGAGCTCATGAGAGTTCGTTCTAATCTTGGCTATATTAAATTTCTTCTTTGAGCTAGTTAAAACAAAGAGATACTTTTGATCTTCTAAGGTGGGGTTGATGACCTCCTTATAATACCTTAATTTTCTTTTAGCTGCTAGATCTTTCTCACACCACAATTTTTCTTTGAACTTAGAAGTAACAATTTTTTTAATGTTATTGATGTTTTGCAATGCAACATTCTCGTCGATCTCCGAATGGCTTAACTAGGCCTTGGTGTCTTTATACCAACCTCGTTTAAGCCTTAGGTGGTTTTGGATGGAATTTAAAGCTAGCTTAGGAAGTCTATGGTCTCCTATGCTATTGAGCTTGTGCTTGTACAACAAAAGCCTAGTCATAGCTAGGCTCTCGATAGGGGAAAGACCCACTTCTATAAGGAGAATAGGATAGGGTGTATTGCTTTTAATTTTAATGTTATATGTTATAAAACGCTTCTGGATTTGCTCAATCTTTCTCCAGGATTCTCTAGAGATGCTGAAACCCCAAACCTCACATCCATATAAGATAACAAGAGTGAATAAAGTTTCAAAGAGGAACTTCTTTCTATCCCACATTACGAGGTTTTCCGTTTTACAATTATTCTCAAGACCAAAATAAGCTTTCCACCCCCCATTAATCCTTTTTTGAATGCTATAGTTCCAGTTGAGCTTGTGATGAATATCAATTCCTAGGAACTTGTAAGAAGACACTTCCTCCAAGTCACTATTGTCATACATTAAATTAGCGTAAGCTTCCTTCTTGGATTTGATAATCATAACTTTTGTTTTGTCAGTGTTAACAGACATATCCATGGTAGAGCAGAAATCCTTAAGAATTCTAAGTTGCTTATCAAGGTCAGATGGGCATCTCATGAGAAGAACAATATCATCAGAATAGAGAAGAAGGATGATGACTATCCCAACTAATATTGTGCCAACACATCCTGCTTCCTGTAAAAAACCTTCTAGCTTGTCGATGTAAATGCCAAATAGGGTAGGGGAGAAGGGGCAACCTTGTTTAACTCCGATATTACACTTAATATCTTTCGACCACCCCTTGTTTCTCTTTAACTTGGCAATTACATTCTCGTATAAACTTATAGTGGTCACTCTTAACTCGAAAGGAACATTTAGCTCTTCTCATCTATTCCATAGGTTATTTCTAGGAACCGTATCGAAAGCCTTTCTAAAGTCCACAAAGCAACAAAAGAGATCGGATTTATCATTGCAGCATTCTTCCTCAATGATCCTAAGCGTAACGAGGTGGTCTGTTGGTGAGTGGTGCCTTCTAAAACCCACTTGGCCTTTAGACCACTTACCTTCACTTTCAAGCCAAATGCTCAAATTCTTTTCCAAAATAATACCATATAACTTGGCTAAGAGAGGGCTTATCATAATTGTTCGATAATTAGAGGGGTTATTTGCATCCTCACTTTTAAAAATAGGGATAATGAGGCTCTGAGTCCAAGGTTTAGGGAACCCTTGCTTGATCGCTTGGTTGAAAAGCTTGTGGATGTGGGGGATGAGGAAAAGACCTCCAATTTTTAAGATTTCAACCTAGTAACCTTCAATGTCTTTAGCTTTCCCATTTTCCAGGCGTTTAACCCCAAATCAATGTCTTCTAATGAGAAAACTTCTTTCGTTGTGAGAAAGGTTTCAAAATCCCTGGCATTTGGAGATTCATAAAGCTTTTTAAGATATGAATTCCAGTCATATAAAGCAATTTTATTATTATCTTTAGTTTTCCTAGTTAGAATCTACCTCCAGAATTACTTAGGAGCCACCTTAGAGAGGTGTAAGAGATTCTCTTGTCTTTTACGAATATATTGCCTTTTTTTCCTTTTAGTTAGGGCTTTGTAGATTTTTATCTTGTTAATTTTGAGAGATTCATCAACAACTTCCTTAATTTCTCTCCTCGCACTTTTACAATCCTTGTCATACCATGGGTTGGTTTTGCTATTTTTTTTGTTACTTGAGACTTCAATTGAGAACTTGTTAATATAATATGAGAGGGTTGTAGTAAAATTATGATAGAGGTAATCTATGTTGTCTATACTAGAGAAAGGAAGCAAATTAGTTTTTAATTCATTTAGAAAGAGATCGTTTTTATCTCTATCAAATATTAAGTTCTTTTGACTATAAGGATTATCTTCTATGGGATCTCTATGCATGACAAAATTGAGAGTTATGAGTAAAGGCCTATGATCAGAGTCAGGCTTGTGGTCGTCTAAGATGTCAAAATTTATTATTTCGTTGTACAAAGGGAGATCAGAAATAACATAGTCTACCACACTCCTGCCAAGCCCATGGATGCAGGTCATCTTGCTAGAATTGGGCCACTTCTTTAGACCGTTGCAAATTATGAGGTCCTGAGCACTATAGAGCTTGACTAGCTCCGACCCAAACAAATTATCCCCGAGGTCTTCAAAGCTCCTTTTGCACCGGCTAGCCAGTGTAAGGTCTTCGTCTAACCAAATAGGATTGGGGTTGGAATGATTGCTTAGAAGAATAGCTTGGTTGCTTGAAGTTCGAGCATTAAAGTCACCCATTAAAAGGTTATCACCTTCATTCCTTAGGCTAGAAATATCATTCTCTAAACCATTGTAAGGACTATTTTTATCTAGATTCTTTTTCTTATAGAAGTTAGAATTAATGGGGGAAAAATAACAGATTGCTATGTAGATCTTTTTATCATTAATGTTAGTAATCTCAATCCAACTATATTGGTTGTAAGCGTCGTTTTTATAAATCCTAGCATGGTGGGATATGTTCTTCTTAATATAGCAATCTATGCCCCCAATGCCTCTACTAGAGGAATGCTTATTCCAGGTAGACCATAGTGCAAAGCCATCTATGTTAGGGACCTTAGATTCTTCGTGCTCCCAAGTTTCAACAAGCAATATAATATCAACATCATTTGAGGTCCAACTTAGCTTGGGGCCTTTGTTCCATGGAAAGCCCTAACAGTTCCAAGGAAGAATTTGGAGCATGTTGAATTGCTATTTATTACTATCTTTTTGGTTTCTATCTCGAATAACGGCTTTTCTATTTCTGAATATTGCCCATTTTCCTTCCTTCCTAGCTTATTTTACCTTTTGAAACTCCTTTCTTAATTCTTCTTGATCTTCTAGAATGAGATCTTCATTTATAAATATTCCCATTCCTTTTAGACTTAAGGTTTTACTAAGTATGTCATACTTATGGTCAGTAGAGCTTACCTTTATTCGAATCAACCTTCCTTTATTCTCAGTGAATTTCCCTAACCCTATTGCTTCTGTGAGACACATGGTTTCAATTTGTAATCTATTATGTAATTATGTCTGGGCTATGGCTAAAGTATCCTTGTCTACCTCCTCTTTCAAACCAAAGATTATAAGGTTTAAGGCCCTTTTATTACACTCATGGTCTAATTCGATCAATTTTCTCATTTCATCTTTAATTGGTTTGATATCTAGTTTACCTTCCCCACTATTTAGGGTGAGATTGTTGTTAAATTTTTCTTCTATTTCTTTAATCATGTCCTTCATTTTCAGATTCTCTATATTATCAGCATCTCCTTGCTGGGATGCTTGGTTCGTATCTTGGTTTTGTTTTTCTATGACCTGCAATCTAGTTTCCATTGCCTCCATTTTATTCTCCAATAGTTATATTCTATTTTCTATTTGTTTTTGGATCTTGTCTTCGAGAGATGTGAATTTGTTTTCCAGCTTGACTTCTAACTCGGTTTGTAGCTTGACTTCTCTTTCTTCTCTACGTTTCTCTAAAGACTCTATATACTCATAGATGCTCTGTAGAGTAATTGTGCTAGGTCTACCTTTGGTAATCTTTGGTAGCTGTGGTGAATTATTCATACTTGAGAATATATGAGCAAATATGGATTAGAAAAAGATAAGGAATGTGTGCACCTGAATACCAGCAAACCAGATAGCAGGCCTCAGGTGCCCATGTCCGAAAATTTATTGAGAAAAAATCACTGCAGACCCAAGTAGTAATGGAGAAAATTCACTGCAAAATTTTCACTGTAGAATTTCACCGCAGACCCAAGTATTAATCGAGAAACCCAAGTAAAAATTTAAATTAATAAATAATAAATATTAAAATTAAGTAAACCATGTTAATTCAAATTTAATTAATTTATTTCAAACCCTCTCTTTATGGAATTTATGTAATTTGAATGTGAAACTTAAACCGATTAATTTTTAATTTAACTTAATATATACATATAATTTATTTTTTATAATTATAATTTAATTTTAAAAATAAAATTAATAAAATATATTTAATTTAACATTTTTATTTTTTTTTATTTTTTCATTTTTAATTTTTAATTTTTTAATTTATTAAAATTTAATATATATTTTTTCAATTTAATTTTTTATTTTAAAATTTAAATTCTTTTGTTTTTAATTTAATAAAAAATTAATTTTTATTTTTTAAATTTAATTTGTATATTTTAATTTAATTTAATTTTTAAAAATTTATTTGTTTTTTTAAATTTGTTTTTCTAATTTCATATTTTTGTTTTGTTTTTTTCACTTTTAATATATTTTTAAATTTTAATTTTTAAAATGTTTTTTTATTATTTTTTATTAATTTTTTAATTTAAACTTTTTTTTTAATTAAAAAAATGTAATGAAATTTGTTTTTTTTTTAATTATTTTAAAATATTTTTTTCTTTTTCATTTTTTTTTTTTGAATATACATTTTTATTGTTCTTAAAATTTTGTTTCAACGCTTTTTGTTTTCGAGGTGTTTTTTGCACACAAAAAATTGGCTTTTACATCTATTTTTAAAAATGTTGAAAATTTACCCCGAAAAAAATCTTAAAAAAAGAAAAAGAAAAAAAAAGAAGTTATTCCACAATACAACTTTTCGTTTTCAGTGTGTTTTTGCACAAATAAAATTGGTTTTTTCTTCCATTTTTAAAAAATGTTGAATATTTACCCCAAAAAAAAATAAGGTTATTCCATAATACAAATTTTCATTTTTGGCTTGTTTTTTCATGGTTTTTTGATATATTTTTTTGTTAGAGTTCTTGTTTTGGGTGATAATTCCCGTTTGATCGGTAGCTATGTTGAAAGTGCAGAAATTAAAAAGAAAATTCAAGAGTTGGGACAAAGGGATCATCAGACCAATTACTTCGTCATGTGGATCACCTATTGTTTTGGTGCCAAAGACGGAAGGAACATGGGGCATGTGTGTGGTCTTCCTTGCATTAAACAAATTTACGGTAAAGAACCATTACCCACTTCCTAGAATAGGTGATTTACTTGATAAATTAAAAGATGCAAAGTATTTTACTAAATTGGACTTAATGAGTGGCTATCATCAAATTAGAATTGCTGAAGATGACATATGGAAGACATCATTCAAAACAAAACAAGGTTTGTTTAAATGGCTAGTTATGCCTTTTGGTATTTGCAATGCTATGGCTACCTTTATGTGTGTGATGAACGATGTATTGAGGCCATTTCTAGATGATTTTGTGATAGTCTACTTAGATACATCTTGATTTTCAGTAAATCTCGTGAAGAACATGCCATGCATGTAAAAAAGGTACTTGATGTCTTGAAGAAAGAACAATTGTTTTTAAAGATGTCAAAGTGTGAGTTTGGAAAAAATTATCTAGTGTATTTGGGTCATATTGTTGGAGGAGGTGAATTGAAAATAGATCACTCCAAGGTTGATGTCATTTTGAATTGGCCAAAGCCCAAAATAGTTACGGAGGTAAGAAGCTTTTTGGTAGCAGCTCAATATTGGAGGAATTTTATTGCTAACTTCTCTTCTATCGCATCTCCATTACACGCATTGACAAGTGTGAAGCAGTTATTCCAGTGGGGAGGTAATCAACAAAAGGAATTTGATGCACTGAAAGAAAAGATCAGTCCAACTCGAGTACTTGCACTTCCAGACTTGAGACAGTCATTTCAGATTCAGGCTGATGCTAGTGATTATGCCATGGGTGCGGTCCTCATGAAACATGGTAAGCCCATATGTTTTCATTCAGAAACTTTTAATGGTGTAGTGATTAATTATCCTACATATGACATGGAGTTGTATGCACTAGTGCAAATTGTGAAAAAGTGGAAACACTACTTGATGGGTAAAGAAACAATCATTCACATTGATCATCAACCATGCAATACTTCTAATCACAAACAAAGTTGCAGCAATCAAGGCACTTTCGATAGATGGGTTTTCTTCAACAATTCCACTTAGTGATAAGGTATAAGAAAGGTATCTACAATAAATTTGCTGACATGCTTTCTAGGCCTATTTTTAGTGCTTCTACTATTCTTAAGTATAACTCTATTTTGCATGAGAGCTATGTTGAACAATATGCTTTAGATAGTGATTTTCAAGATGTATATCCAAATTTGAGACAAGGGAACCAAGTAGAGAATTGGATTTTCACATGCATACTAACTTGTTGTGCCATCTTGGTAAGATTTATATTCCATAAGGAGAAAGAGTCAACATCATAAGAGAGGCACATGCTTCTCTTATTGCTAGTCATTTCGGTGTAAGTAAGACGATGGCACATCTACATAGATATTTTTATTGGCCTCGTATGCTTGAAAGTGTGTCATGTTTTATTAGAGGTTGTTCATTATGTGTTGTCAGTAAGCCTAGCAATAGAAATTTAGGATTGTAGACACCACTTCCAATACCTTCTCGTCCATGTGAGAGTGTTTCTATGGACTTTGTTGGAGGTATTCCTATGTCAAAAAGGAATCATGATTGTCTTTTTGTAGTTGTGGATAGGTTTAGAAAAATGTGTATTTTGATGCCATGTAAAAAGAAATTTATAACTGAACAAACTACTCAATTATTTTTTTAGAATGTATGAGTGCATTTTGGATTTCCTACATCCATTATTTGTGATCGAGATTCTCACTTTGTTGGGAATTTTTGGTCAAGCTTGTGGGGATTCATGCACACCAAATTGAAAAAGAGTACATCATTTCATCCGCAAACATATGGTCAAATAAAGGTGGTGAACATGGTGGTGATACATCTTCTTTGTGGTTATCGCAATTAGAATCCTAAGTTGTGGGGTAAAAACGTGCACTATTTTCAACATGCTTACAACCGAGCCAAACACTCTTCAACTCAAACATTGCCATTTGAGGCATGTTTGGGATACTTTCCTAAATATCCTTTGGATTTAATTTTTGGAAATGATGTTGCTATTGATGGTCATAGTTACATAGACAAAGCTAAAAGGTTCATTGAACAAATCTAATTGGTGCATCAAGAAGTTCAAGAACAACTGGAAAAGAGCCAAGTCAAGTACAAAACAAGGCACGATAAGCATCATGTAGATCACAAATTCCAAGTCAGTGATGAAGTTTGATTTCACATTATCAAAGAAAGGCTTCAAGGAGAAGGTAAAAAATTGAAACCAATTCAATATGGTCCATTCAGAATTTTAGAAAAGATTGGTGATAATGCCTTTAGGTTGGATTTTCCTTCATATATGAAAATTTATCATGTTGTTAATGTTTATAACTTAAGGTTGTATGAGTCACATTTGATTGAAGATCAAGGAGAAACTATTCTGATTCCTTCAATTGAGGATTTTTCTCCTAAATACCTTAATGAACTACAACAAGACACCATTATTGATAGAAGAATAAGGCCTTCCAAACGAGGGAATGTGGAGTACATTCATGTGGGACTCAAAGGAATAAATGCAATAAAATCCAAATGGATCGAGATTGGAAAGGTGATGGAATTGCACCCTTATCTGTTAAACAACTGAAAGTGATCTTTTGGGGTCCAAAAGCTTCCAATGGGGAGGAGTGATCATTTGCTCAAAATTGTGCTCAAAATGAAAGTTGTCAGAATGGTGTGGAACTTGACCAATCATGTAAATATCTTGTTCTGAATCCGATGCAACTCATTTTGCAGAAAATTTACATTTTATGCTCCCGGAAAAGTGTTCTCTTTGTTTTCCCAAAAAGGAAAAATTTGGCAAAATTGTGCAGGTTTCCGAGTCAGCAGTCTGTGCAGTTGACTAGGCATGGTGGACCAATCTGATTGTGCCATTTGTCCAGTTCCTATTGGTGTTGGTTGGAAGATTTTGATTGGTTGGGTTGATGGCCAACCACATGCTTCCATGTGTCCCAACCCGAGGTTTCCATGTGGCAGCACAGGAGGCTACCAAAATTATCGTTAAGAGTTGAGCATACCGAGTGAGTGTCAAACACCAGACCTTCCTCCAATAAAAAATTCCAAATTCCAATTGTGCCAACAAATTTCTCATTACCTTAAGGGTCACGGGTTGTATTTAAAGGAGATGTGGCGAAAGGTTCAAGGTAGGGGCCAGGGCTTAGCCCACCCACCCCCCCCCCCCCCCCATATAACATTGCATACAACCCATAGCTGGAGATTGGGGATGCAAAGGGCATTCGCCCGCCCAAACTGCGACCATAACACCCATGTGACCGCTAAGAATCTAACTGCTGACGGTTATCATAATCGTCCGATATTTTATAAAAAAAAAATTAATTTAATTAACCGTCAATTATGGTTAATAATTCATGTTAAAGGCGTTATAGGGAAAATTAAGTGTCCAAAAATTTTGCCCAAAATTGCACGAAAATGTTGCTCAGTTAGCCGAAATAAAGGTGAAATTGTAGGATCGGTCCGGATTTTGGGGAATTTGTGGTGTGCTTAGCATCAAAACTAGGGAGGCTCATAACTTCTTCATTTTTTGACCAATTTCGGATCATAAAGAGGCTAGATAGGAATTTTTGGGTCTTCTAAAGCTTATGGAATACGTTTTGAAGCCATTTAAGCACTGTAAATGAATGTAATCACCATTTTGAGTGTAATGAAAGAGGGCCAAGCCATTAGAAGTTTGACCAAGGAGACGTAGCCCAGGAGGGGTGTACTCCTTCATCATTTTTTATTTTGGGGTTATTTTATGGTGTATTTGCATGTTCTTTCTGCATATTTCAGAGTTTCTTTTCATGCTTTATATGTTTAAAAATTGACATAAAATCTCTCAAAAACTCAGTTTTTAACACTTGTAATTTACAAACCCTCAAGCACATTTTCATTAAGATCTCATACAGATCAATGAAAGACCATATCTTTTTCATTTCTAAAAGGTGTATTGCAGGTGTCTTAAATATTTGAAATCTAAAATTACTATGAAATTATCTAAGTAAATTACAATAAATTTATCGTTTTCTCCTACAAAAGAAATATCCATCACACTCTCAAATGTTTCCCCTGCATTCATCAAACCAAATGGAATTTTAGCATACATAAAGGTGACCCAAAGTGTAGTGAAAACAACCTTGATTTGATCATATGTATGAATTTCCACCTGACTATACCCTAAAAAACCATCAATCAATGAAATTATGATTGCTCCAATTACCCTTTGCAAAATGTGTTCCATTTTTGGTAAATGATAATTGTATTTTAAAGAAAAAATATTTAAATTTATAAGTTCTACAAAGAGAACTTGATTTCTGCATTCTTTTTTCTAATTGCGACTAGATTAACTACCCATTTTGAGTATCTAATACAAGCTATAATATTTGCATCTAACAATGTTTGCAATTCTTTTGTAATCATGGGTAAAAGAATGAGATTATATTCTCTTAATTTTACCTAAATGTATTCGATCATGTATGTAAAGATATTTTGTGGTGAACAATAGTAGTATCATAGGTCTTCAAGTCTTCATATTTCCATGCAAAGACATCTACATATTGCTTGAATAGATCAACACATTGTTTCTTTATATAAGGAGGCAAATACTTAGAAATTTTAATTAGTTTTATCTCCTCTTCAATCCCAATATTACAATCTTCGACTTCCTCTATTTTCAATAAAACAATTAGATTAATAGCTACATCATTTTTATCAAATAATATTTCCAAACGTACCAATTCCTTAGGAATAAAATTAGTTTTTAGCTTCATAATTTTTTATCTATTATCATGTCAATCCTTTTAGGTTTATAATATACTAACTATATACCATCTTCCTCTTCTAATTGTTGATCAATACGAGAGGCATAAAATTCATCAATCATTTCAAGAAACCTATTATTTTCTCATCATATTTAAATACTTTCCAAATTTTGGAATTGTTAGGAATTCATGGTTTGTACCTCATTTCTACCTTGTATATAAGCCTCAACTTAGTAAGTGGCTTAAATGTACTTGTTGATACTACAAGAGAATCTACTAGTTGATGTCGGTCCCTAGGAACTGAGTTAATATTGGAAGCCTAAAATAATTTCTCAACTACATCCCATACCTCATTTCTATATGATCTCAGTTTGGGATGTTTATTTTGACATGATTTTTTTATTTTTTGAACTACTGATTCAAAATCTCCAAAGAAAACTATACTTAGAATTCTTAGTTTCTTTCAATCTTTAAGTCCTAAAATCAAAATTTCACACTCTGAAATAATATTAGTAGTTTCGATCTCAATTTTGTAACAAAAATGAATCATTTATATTGTGGAAAAATCTAATAAAACTCTAGCACCATAACCATATTTTGAAGAAGCCTCTTCAAAATACATTTATCGTGCTTCATTTCATTAAGAATCTATGTTGTGAATGTGTTGACGATGTTGGAAACACCCAACATACATGGGTTCTCCCTGATATGAATTCCAAACTAGACCTTACATCGTTTGGGATCGGAGCGCCATCTGAGAAATAGGCCCAACTGCCATTCTTATGTTCTTAAATATTTTTCTCGGCTACAATTTACAACATAAGACAACATGCATACATTTTTTAGATAAGCAAGTAAGTTAGCCTTGTGAAACAAACAATTTCGATGTGTATAAAGGCACTTTCACGGGAAGGAGAAGAAAGAGTGAGTCTTTAGAAGAAAAGTAATAGTACTATCCTAATAAAGACACAAACATATACATAGAAATAATCATTAATTAATCTATGAAATAGTTCACAAAGTAACAATGATTATAAAAGTAAATAAGGACACACGATTGAAAGATATATACCAAATCCAATGAAATATTTCATTTGGTTTAGTACATGTAAATATAAGCATACATCACAAACATTAAAAAATAGCATTCCAACATTCACAATACATGCATGAAAGTGTGTCAACTTTGAGAAAGAATAGTATTATAACATTCATGATACATGCATGAAAGTGCATCAACTATGAGACCTTCAAATCATTAAGTGAAAGTTTCAAGATACACAATTACAATGATGCATCACTAGCTCCAATAGTGGAATATTAAGCCAACACCTCCTCCTCAAAAGAATGATCTTATCTCTTATTCCAAGCTTGAGAGGCCAAGGTCAAAATTCCTTTCCTTGAGCTATGAGGGTTTACTTATAACAAATGAGGTGACTATTCACCTCCCATGTGACTCTTGACCTTCCTCGTGACCCTTGATATACCATGTCACTATTAAGCTCCTACATGACTCTAGGATATCTTACATGACTCTTACTTCCTAGTGACTCTTCATGTCCCATGTGTGACCCTTGCGCTTCTGCACATTTTTACATTTTCTTATTTTGGAAAATACAAAAATTACATTCCATCAATGTGGAAAAATATAATGGACAAAACAACACTCTTGTGTTGACACTTTGAAAAGTTACAATTTGGTGACTACGACATGAGACTTCATTGCAATGTATTGATGCAAAGTTCGTCTCTTTTTTGCTACGCCTTAAACTCTTCATGATCGATCTAAGATGTGCTTCATGTTTACCCTCCAAAGGGTCTGGATTTAAGTATTAAAACCTTTTAAGTCAACATGAGTTTCCATCTCTCCCTCATAGTCCACGATTCCTTTAATCCTGCATGATAGCACATTTTTTTCTTATCTCCACAAGTGTCCTTTTGGAACCCCTTCTTGATGAACTTCTTAAAAATTATATTCCATGTTAAGATGATAATACCTATAAATGAAACTAATTCATAGAAAGAAAATATCAGTCCCAAAATTTCCTATCCTTCCTTTATAATTTTCCCATGCAAGATGTCAAATGTGATGGGATAGTGCACAATGATTGAAGAGGAGATGATAGATATTACGTAGGTTTTCATCGTAGTGGTCTAGAAATTTCCCTACTTTCCATTGGGACAATGCAATGCGCAATGAAGGGAAGGCTCTCTAAGGCTTTGCACAGAGGGAAAATCCAGGAGGCAAGGGCGACAATCTTGGGCACTCTGACTACACAATGCACAATGATTGAGGAGAATGTTCTAGGAACCGTGTATATTTCCACCGAAAGGGTCCAGAGATAGCCCTAATATCCATTGTCACTGGGACTACACAATCATTGTTAGTAGGAACTACAAAATAACTGTTGGAAAGGATTGTGCAGTCACTCTGAGTAAGGATTGCACAGTGGTTGTGAGTAAGGATTTTACAGTCGATGTGGGCAAGGATTACATAGTGATTGTGGGAAAGGATTGTGTAACATTGTCACCATGAAGTGTGCTAGTGAAGACATAAATATTTTGGCATGTGAAAGCAAGTAGTTCAACACTTAGGATTCCTAAATGAAGAATTGAACATAAACATGACCGAACATGACCTTAATGGATTGAAACAAAAGATGGCATGATCATAAGGAGGCTCCAAAATTTGAAGATAGGAAAAATTTTGGAGGGGGGTGTAGCAGCGACAATAGAATGCTAGACAAATTTTAATAACATTAGATTATTTTGAGTCATAGTTTATAGATAATATACAACATCCTATATTTTGATCTATATTATATACAAGAAAATCATCAGGACGTTTTGAGTTACTAATTGTGTATGAAAATTTTCTTCTGTATGAAATCTCATGTTCTCACTCTAAAACACTAGAATAACAGCATGTGGATTATCCATTTGTAATGTTACTCCAAGCTTTACACCCTAAGATATTGACAATAGAATTCCAAATTTTGTAGGGATATTAGCGACCACTATATTCATGACAATAATTTTTATAAGTAGTTGAGCTACAGTCATTAATAAAATAATTGATCTTGCCAAAACATTTTACTTTTATGGAATACAAAAAATATAAATCATGATAAGGTTTAGTGATATGTAACCCTAATCTCTCCATGATAACCTGAGGTATTAAATTGTGAGAAGCTCTCAACTCAAGCATAAAATTATGTAGCATGTATTCATGAATATTACGGGTTATATAAAGAGGTGTTATTGCATCTCCTTGTTCCTCAATATGTGGTCCAAATGTAGCTATAGGACATTCATCTTCTAAATTTTTTCTTGTTGAACCACTACTGGTTAGCACTGTTAGCCACCTATAAAAATTTGTTATATCAAATGGTGGCTAGATCTTTTTAGACTTCAAGAAACAATATTATTTCCAAATTCTGAGTTCTTAAAGTCTTATGAAGTTAACTTATCTTTTAGTTAATCTTCATTGTTGTTTCCCTCATAAGCCTGAAAAATCTGTTGTTTGCAAGGAGAAAGACTGCTCAAAAAACCCATTTTCCCCTTCATTTTAACCCTCCTTCCATTCATTAATAACACCATTTTCATCCCCTTTTTCTTCATAAAATTCCTCCATTTTCCTCATTTTCCTTCATTCCCTTCATAAATCGCTTTGATAAGGTTTAAAACTCTTTTTTAACCTTGTCGAAACTCTGTAAATCCTCAAAAAATCCTTCAAAAATCCTTAAAAATAGTCTTTTTGCACTAAGGCCTTAAGCCCCTTTGGCCTTAGCCCTAGCTCCTTTTTTCTGCATAAAACCAGAGCTGTAACCCAGAGTTAAACCCTCGTCGCGCAATCACAATTGGGGTTTTCTTATTTCCTCATTTTCCTTTTACTTTCAAAAAACTCCAATGTGATTAAGCTTTTTCCTTTAAAAAACCCCCGATCCCCTTGCTTTCTTCACATAACCCAGAGCCCGCAATTGGGTGCTAAAAGTCCTTAAAACCCTTTCCTGAAACCCAACTTTCCTTTGTTTAAACGTAAAAACCCGACTTTCCTTTGATTTTTCATAAATCCGATAGTTTGAAGTTTCGATGAATACTGACTGTCGATCTAAACCGATCAATGATCATCAGCCAATCGCATCGCAAGTTTCCAACTTACCCTTTGTTTTTTCTCTTCCTGCCGATGCGATCCAGCGATCAATTCCCGATCGTTGATATGCTTTATCATGCCCAGATCTGACAATCCATATCTCTCCCTGTTCAAAACCCGCCCATCCGCCTTTGACCTTCACGATTAAACCCTGACCATCGATCTAGTTTTTAGATCGATGATCCTCGCTCCATCGCATCACAAAAATTCTTTTATCCATTCCCTTTCCCTCCTCTGATTGCGATCTCGCGATTAAATCTGAGCCGTTTAAATACACAAGAACCAACAGCCCAGATTCAATCGCGCTCCGCCATAGCCCTCTGACATTAAAACTCGTCAATTCAATCCTGACCATTCATCTCTCCTAGATCTAACAGCCCGCACTTAATCGCATCGGCGCATTCCCTTTGTTCCTTCCCTTTGCCTCTGTCGATTTGCGACCCTGCGATCAAATCTGGGCCGTCCATTTCATAGATCTTACGGTCTAGATCAAACATGACTTCCCTTTAATTATTTCATAAACCCGTCAGTGTAATCCTTCGGCAAAGATCCACCGTTGATCTGCATTTCACCCGATCTTCGCCTGACCCCCTGCCTCATATTCCTTTCATTTCCCCGAGATTAAATCTGAGCCGTCAATATTTTATATCCTACGGTCCATATTCAACCCGATAGGTTGGGACCTACCTTCCCCCTCGATAGATCTCTACTATCCATTCTCGAGATCCAACGGTCCAGATCTAAAGCACCTTGACCCTGCCCACCATTTTCCACCCGCGCATCTTATCTCATCGCGCTCTCATTTCTACCGTCGGATCTCCCTGCCTCTTATCCAACGGTTGCTATCCCATATTGCGTAATTTTGTGCCTGAATGTTAATGCTTAAAAGTTACGCAATATGGGCGGTATTAAAAAGACACGTGTCAGCCAGAGAAGCATATCGTGTTATTTTTGAGAAATTTGGAAACCACTTTGGGGCAGCGCGAAACCAGCGGTTTTTTTAGTCGAAACCACCTTTCCCCATCACATTATGTTTTCTTGTTTAAAATCTTCGTCGTTCGTTATTTTCACCCAACAACCCAGATTGCATCTAACCATTAAGCCCATTGCCCTCCATCATTCTTCCAAGAGATTTCATCAAAGAATCTCCGCCGTCAATCTCTGTTAATTGATATAATCCAACGACCCAAATCATTCTGCAACCCCAAATTTCATTTAACCCCATTTAGCCTCCGCCAAAGATTTTTTTCCCCTTTTCATTACATTTTCCTCCATTCTGTTATAATGTTACCCCCTTCGCATTATAAACTCCTGATTAATCTCGGTCATTGATCAATCTGATCTAACGGCTCAGACTTAATCTAACTCTCATTCACCCAACCGCCTCCCCATTTGACCCCAGCAAGAAATCCTCGCCATTGGATGTTTTCATCCAACAACCACGATCTAACCTAAATGTCTGAAGCAGTTTAAACCCATCCATGCAGGATTTTTATAATTTTTGCTTGTCTATGCAAGTTTTAAAGGCTTTCCATTGTTTTAAAAGGAAATCAAAGGTCGGGGATGAAGATCCCCCATACCTTTATTCATCAAGGAGATCATTATGCAGGGTTTCACATCATGATTTATCCGTGCCTCATGAGCACTGATGACATTATACAACCCTCTGCGTGCTTACAAGAACAACAAAAACACAGCAAACACCACCGACAGAGAGTATCAGTTTGAAGGCATAAAATCAAAGCAGAAATCAATGATTAAAGGTTTAAACACAGTTTTGAAGGATTAAGGCATAAATTCAACTATCAAAGACCTAATTCACATAGTTAAAGACAATATGAAGACCTAAAGACAAATATTAAGCCTAATCAGGCCTAAAACACAGATCAAAAGCACATTAAAGGTGTTTTAGGGTAAAATAAGCAGATCTATCAATCCGAGAAGCCTCCACTGCCACATCAGAGGCTAATGGAATCCTCTCCAACTACTAAAAGCCACCTGTAGCCTCAACGCAATCAAAGAAGGCATAGTTAGTGCCTCATAACAGAAGATATTCACCTAAAGACAGCTGAACAGTTATTTCAAATCAAAGGAACTTATTACAACTATCAGCAAAGTTATTACAAAGATAAGAAAGAGCTTTAAAGTCCACAATTTCTCCCAAGTAGCCTAAAAAATTAATGAAAACCAATTAATACAGAGGAAATATCATAAATCTTCTCCATTGAGCCCCTTAAAGGCCGAGAAGCATTAAAACTGTATTAATTGAGCCTAGAGATCTTATTTTACATCCCACCTCCTCTTTTCTTCTATAAATACCCCTGTAGAAGATGAGACAAAGGTTGGTCTCTGAATATCTGTTGCACGTAAATAGTTTTCTGAAGCTGCTGTAAGCTCTGTTTGGAATTGAAGATACCTAAGTTGAGATGAGAAGTTTGAAGCTGTAGAGACCCATTGGACTTGATGATTGTAACTAGTTTGAAGCATAAAATACAAGCTGATTTATGGGATCCTGGTCTATGTTAATGGTGATGTTTTTCATATTGTAAATTGTTATTTTCTTTTTGCTTCCATTCTGTCCACTTTCTCTGATAAAGAACAGCAATTATAGAGTGAGGTTTTACTGTCAAAGGTACCCTAATCTCACTGATAAGCCTTATCTCCATGTTTTCTTCCAAATTGTGTATTTATGAATGATTTAATACAGTCTAAGCAGTTTAGGAGTATTGGTGTTCCCATCTCTTACTGTCTAAACTTTAAAAATTGTTCCTGAATGTTATTTTCAGTTTATGCTAAGTAAAGTTGAACTAGGGAAGTCTATGGTTAGCCCTGTCCTCTAGTTTTATCTCCAAAGGTTGTATGAAAGTTTCTTAAAGTATGTTGAAAGCAGGATAGGTTCAAAGTCCTTACTTGATCTTAAGCTATTCTATGTGTTTTGAATGTTTTCTATTGAAAGTGCATCGAAAGCAGGCTAGTTTCAAAGTACTTAACTGATCTTAGATAACTTTTATGTCTTTCTTAAGTGCATGCCAAAAGTAGGATAGTTTCAAAGTACTTACTTGATCTTAGGCTACTCTTTGTTCTTCATTTGTTAAAATCCCCTTTCTTATTGTTTCACTCCATTCCATAAAATCAACTTAAAGAGATCCTTTGACATAGATGACTTGCCCCATGGACCACTCTTGAACCTTGTTGTTTCAATTAAATCCTACTATGACTCCATAGCCCAATGGATTGAAGCTGCTTTTTTCCTATCTTATCAACTGAATAATTCCTTCACTTTCATACACTTTCACCCTTCATTTAGACTTCCTTCACCTTCATTTATCTTAGCCCAACCAAAACAAACAAAACCTTGTTTCTCATAACTAGCCTAATATCACATTTCAAGCCTTAAAAGATAAATCAATCTTTGCACTTATAGAGAGATCCCTCTCTGGATTTAGGAGGGCTAGATCCTAGAATCCCAAAGTGGTTCATATGTAGGCTTTGCAGTTTGTATTTTCCAATCTCGCAAATTATAGAGACCTAAAAAGCACTAAATAACCTTGTACATATAATGTTGATAAAAATGTTTTTTATCCAATTCAATAAGGGGAACTATAATTTTAATTTTTCAATTTCCCTTTCTAAACTAAAGGAAATTGATGCTTCATCCATTTTTACCTATTTCTCATTATATTTAGTCACTCGTTGATGATCTTTTGAAGAACAATGCTCCTATTCTTTTGTTTTATTCTTGTTTTTTTTAGAGGAATATTTAATATACCAAGATTTTTGTTTAGCTACATGAGTTCTGGGCCTCAAATCATATTGCTTATGTATATTACTTGAAGGAAATATAAAAAATCTTATACAGTGAAATTAGTTGAAAATCTTTACTATTTTTTTTTATCAATGTTCTGATTTAGTATCGATGTATGCTCATAATATGTTTGATTAATACGAACAAATGTAGTTTGATCTTAAATCAAATCAACTTCTTCTTCTAGTGGTACAAATCCTTCGTCACCAAGATATTCAACCATTAATATTAGGATTCCTCTTAGTTAGTTCTTTAGTTGCTCTAGGTGGATTTCCTCCCTCAATTTCTATCCTGGTTAATTTATTTGATACATTCCTAAACATTTTGGACATTTCACCAATTTTCTAGTCGTGTGCATATTTATTTGAAGTTGAAGGTCCTAATTCCTCTTGTGTTTCTTTTTCTCACCAGAATATTCCTTGAGTTTAATCCTCCTTGAAGTAACTATATTATTCTTCTATTTCAAGAACATCATCTTGCATTCCTACCAAAGATACAAATCTTATTTCCTTTACATCAATGCAAAGTCAAAGTTAAATGCAGCAACATATCTCACCTTTGTAATTGGTTGTGAGGGTCTAATATCTACAACAATTTTTTTATAAATCTCATTAAAAATCTTATTGAATTCTAATATGAACTCTCCATTATTTTTCTTCAAGGATCCAAACTCTGTAAAGTAAAACAAGTGATCTCTCTTTCACCCCACTTTTTCATAAAATTACTTTAAGTGCTTCCCATGGAGGAATTAAATTAACAAGTAATTGTTTGAACCATTTCCTCACATCCCCTCCTAAAGACTAAACAAATATCCTCCTATAAATTCCCTCCTCCTCTCTATTCATATTATCAACAAAATTATGGAAAGATGAAATATAATCTTCAACGGTCACTATGTTTCCCCATTAAACCTAGGTAAATTCTTAAGATAATATTTAGGGAAATCATATAAATTACCAGGAATTTTGAGGAAAGCATACCGAGTATCTACCAAGGAATCTACTGGGGGTAGAGAATTTACTACACTAGCCATTATATAATCTAAAACTACTTGTGTGCTTCACGAGAAAGGGGATTTAAAAATGCCTTTAGATCTACTTCTTTTTTAGAAAATATAATAGGAGAATATTAAGGAATAACTCAAATTTCCTTTTGGGTATCAAAATCAATATGATTTTTTTTGTTAAAGTAGAGTTGAGTGGTAATTGTTATTCAACTTCAATACTTTTAATAGGATTGGAAGTTTATGAAGGAACATTTTAAGAGGTAGGTACTCGTTTTTCTCTTAAATTTCTCTAAGATAAAAGTTTTTTTTTATTTAATAAAATTGATATTTCTTTAGCATTCAAATTACTTTGTATGTGATTATTTCAAGATTCGATGATGAGTATTGTGTATTTTTCCAGGTGAATGATTTTAGTCAACCTTTTTTTTCACCAAAAATAAGAGGTGTATGTCACTATATCTAGGGAAAAATAGTTGTGTACCTATGCTTCTTGGTAATGGAAGCAATTTGATGTTGTTCCTTGAGTTGTTATTGGGTAGAGAACTATGCCAAGGAACAAATTCATTCTGATAATAAATATGATATGCCTTTATACCACTTCCTTAATGATTTCACGAACAATGATTATCATTTCAATATTCAAGTAAGTATTTTATTTGGACAAATAATAATCAATTAAAAATGGAAGATAAGAAGAATAAGAGGAGATAAACCAAAATTTTAAGAATATTAAACTAATACTCAAAACATTATGTGTTTTAAAACATAATAAGCATAAGAATTTAGTAGTCATATAACATAATTTCAATATATGAATTTTGCTCCAATAGATGAATGGAAAAGGATGTATGTTGGACACATATTAAATCCTTCATAAAGATCATTTTTTCATAACATTAATGTAGACATCTATGAAAGTGGAAGTAGTACCCAGTAGTCACTTCTTAAATTCATTCATATAAAAGAAACAAGTATGCAAAAGAGAGGCCTTCAATTAATAGTAGCAAAACTTTATAGAGCTTCAACATAGATTGTCACTATTAGAAGTATACACTGATAAAAATATATTGTCCAATATTACAATATTTAGAAAAATAAAAATCCTGATCCCTTCATATTGAGTCTTTACTTATCTTTACACACAAATAAATACTAACAATAATTAGTTGCCAGAAGTAAATTTTTAGGACTAGGCTTACAATAATATACTTTATTTGGAGTAATGAGTTGAATGACTACCAAAGTGTTGAGTATAATGCACTTCTATTCACTAGTTGGATAAGTATTCATATTGCATATAGAGAAAATACTTTCCAATATTCACTTATAGGATAATTGAATGTGTCCATATTTCCACATGAAATGTCTAATTATGTATAATTATTATAGGTTGGAATTGTGGAAAGTATGTTTTTTTTTTTCTATAATAGGTAAAAATAATAAATTAATTTATCCACCACCATTTGGCCCTTTAGGGTCTATATCATATCTGAAAACTTATCAACCTTATTCCTCTCTTTTAGAAACAAATCTTTGTAATTCTCGAGTGGAATCAAATTACCTTTCTTAGCCCAACAGGTAGGTAAACCTGTTTCTATCAAATTGTTTAAATTTCTCATAAACTTATCCACATTCCTTTCTATTACATTGCATTTGCTCAGATATTGTTGAGTTAAATTTTTCTTAGTAAGAACTTTATTTGTTTCCATAATCAATGATGGCCTGTCGATGACTCCCAACGCATTCAATTTTTACCAAGTCCTGGAATTGTGGAATTTAATTATTTTATTAGCAATTTGAGTCTTATTCCCTAATTAATTCCATATTTGTTAAAGTGCACGCTGCATCTAATATTTTAATATATACAAATCATCATCTTTAACAATAATGATTCTTTTCAATTATGTACTTCAACCTCCATTAAATTTAAATAAGAAAGAGTTTTTGTTAACTCTTTTAATGAATCAACTCGTGCTATTAGTGTTGTTGGTATAGATGAAGTAGCTTGAAAAACATATTTTGTCCATTCCTTGGTCAATGCTTTGACCTATTGTTCATAATTAAAAAATTTCTACATTTTTATTCAATTGTACCATTTGACTTAACAATTTATCTTTTTCTTGTTGCACTGCTAATAATTCTAGAGGTTGGACATGTTCCATGTTTGGAACTTTGAGCATTTTCTTCAATACAAGGACATTAGTATCATTGGATTTCCTAGTTCTTGAATAGATTTAACATCAATAGGATTTTCTCTTGATATTATTATCCATTGCTCCAATTCCCTTATCCTCATTTTCTTGGTTTTGTTAAGCAACTTTTCCTACTTTAGTTCACTATCCATTTTGGATACCATATTTTGTACTTTAGAAGCACTTAAGGGAGATTTTATTGTCTTCAGAAATCTTGTCTCTTATCTACCTATGAAAATCCTTCTTATCAAAAAATATAATCTTATACAAATACATATAAACCTTTATATCTTTATATATTTCTATTCATTGATTGTTTTAACAATTTGAAACTTTGGATCCATAATGGCCATGTTAAAAGTCCTTTTTCGAAATAAAGGGAAAACAATAGTTTGGTTTAAGAATGCCCTTGTTTACATTGTTGAACATATACGTATTATTTAATCTTTACATTCTTACTTGTTATTTTTAAATATTGGGAGAACAAATTCTCCTACTTTGTCAACTTTGGTGAATGGTATATTTGTTGGATTGTCCTAATCACTTGGAGTTGGTATAAGTGTTAATGGCACATACTCTAGAGAAAATACATGAATGCTTGATGGAACCTCTTCCACAGTATGAACTGATAATTTTTGGTCTCCCTCATGTTCTCTAGTCCTCTTTGTCTTCCCCGATTGATGGTCATTGCCATCCATCTCAAATATATTGTTTGGAATTTTCTTGATGAGTCATCTTGAGAGTATTCTCATGTTGTAGAGGTGTCTATTAACTGGAGGTTGAGAACATTGATTTACTTCTATTGCTTATTGATTTAATGCTTATTGTTTAGGTTCCCAATTATCCTTATTTTTTTTTCTAATTTAGTATACTTCTATTATATTATACACGGCAAAACATTACAATTCTCGTCCTCCGAATTTGGCAAGCCAATTCTAGAGGGAACTGTCAAGATCTTAGTAGAAAAATAAGGACTAACCCAGATGGGGAAACCATTCCATAAGTAGAAAAAATTAAAAGCTGCCCAGGATGGGAAACCAACAAGTCTAGTTTTGAAACTGAAACTAAAACCTAACAGAGAAAAGTTCTAAAACATATTCAAACTAGAGAATTCCATAAGATAGTTGGAGTAAGAGATGAGCACCCAAAAATTGGATTTAAGGTAGGTCGTCATTCTTCTAAGGAGGGTTGGGAGCTTCTTCCACGATCCTACAAACATAAAAAAGACTCGTCATCCTCTTTGTTCGGCGCGTGGGCAGAAGTCGGAGGCAGAAGTAACACCTGGGCTTTTGGCGAGTTGGAGGTTGTTGCATGTACGCTGGTGCCTTCATCCTTGCCGCCCCCAATGCTGTTGGAGCCACGATCACTAGTAGAACCTGAATCACTGCTAGAGCGATGGATACTTCTGGAAGCACTTTGCACATGCAGGGATTTCATCTTGCGGGGAATGGAGACCGGCTCAGACTGAAGAGTGGATTTATGCAGGCGCTTCTTAGGTCGAATGCCAGAGGATTCAAGTGGGAAGATAGGGAGATGAAGGGACAATTTAGCGGAGAGGCTGAAAGGGTCGAGCCCGCTCGATTCTTCCCAACCCACAGAGTGGTTCACTTCCCTACCAATGGCCATCGACAATGGAGGTCCTGGGAGGCCTCACCCACCTGCACGTCGGCATCTCATTCTGTGGTGCCTTGGCATGATAGGCGAGGGAGTAGAAGCACAAGACAGGGAGGGGATGTTCTTCAGAACAGGAAAGGAGCTCCCACCACAAGACTTCACAGAGGGGTAGCTACACCAAGAATGAGCAGGGCCGAGAGCCGAGGGTTGAAAGGAAATGCAGGAGGCAAACACAGAGAGTTGGATGGAGAGCTGAATAGAGGCCTGAGGAGCGCGGCGAGCCGAATTAATAGCCATAGTAGCAGGACGAAGAGGCATTAATTCTCTGCAACAGAAGGACGTCGCATAAAATCTGGCGAGGAGTGTAATTAAGGGAGTGATGCTCCTACATTTAACAGCAGGCGGGCGGCCATGTGCAGGCACGTGGGGCGGACAGGTGCCCTACCACATGGTGCCCAAGTGGCCCGAGATCTCACCGCTAGGCACCCGCATCCGAGCCCAATTATCCTTATTTGATAGTTATTCTAGATTCAGTTTCATCACATGTGTAAATGGAGTTGATATTTGATTTTTTCTTTTGTTTGAAAAAATCATATAAGGGTATGTTGAGCCCTCAACCAACCCCCTTAAATTTTTAAAAATCATGGGGCCTTCCATATAAATTTTGTTATTTTCACTTTCGAATTAATTTTCTTTTATTTATTTCTAGTTTTCTCAACTCTCTTTGATTTTCATTTGACCGCTTCAATACTTTCATCTCCCTACCCACTTTCAAATGATGGAGATTTCGTCGAATCCGTTGCACAGTTTAGAAGATATGATTGGTCCAATTTTGGGGTATTTTTAATGTTTTAATGCATTGGAAATACACTTGGAACCTATATGTGACGTCATGCGTTTTTTTCCATCTAGCATCGTCATGTGAACCCCTTGATGACTTTCTACAAAAAGAAAAACATATACATAAAACCTATTAATATGTAAATAAACATAAATAATTTCATTATTTAATAAATTATATATATATATATTAATTAATGCAATACATTACATATTATATTATGTAATTCTGAGGAATAAAGGAAGAGGTACAAAGTGAACATTGTCAATATAATCATTACATAGAAATCTTCCAATGGAGTAGTACACACAAAGGAGCATCATGTATCATTTCAATGAGACTTGAACCTAGGTGGGGAGGTTATCACTAAACCCTCCAACCACCTATACTACATTTAGTTGACTATATTACACCATATTATTATAAACTATATTGTATTTTATATAAACCACATATATATTTAAATAAAAAGATGTAATATATACATAATAAAATTTGTATACATTAAATAAAACAAAACCACCAAGTCATAATATTAACATAACATATATATAGTAAATAAACTTATTATAAAAATAATGACATATTCTAAAACTCCAACAAAATGTAACATATTTAAACCCATGCTTAAAAATGCACTTAAAGAAAACCCTTGTATTATTTTAATATGCACCAAAATTCACTTCAAAATGCATAATTGATGCAGGACCAACCCCGCAATACCCAGAATCTTTCCAACACATGCATATAAACCGATAATCCTTGTAGCTTGTCAAGAAAATCCAATTTCTGGCAATGTCACAACTATCACTTGCGGAAGCTTGTCAAAAATATGGTTCAAAAACTACAACCCAACAATTCTTCAGTTCAAAGATTTCAAATAGCATTAAAACTCCTTATAAAAAGTCTCATACAGACTTTAACCAACCATCAATTCAATTATTTAAATTTCAAATTAAAACTCATCCAGAAGCTTATCAAACATAGGATGTAAAACCCCTCATCCATAACCAAACATTCGGACACTCCCATAAACAATCCCAATTAATTCACATTCATATATGGCCAGATTCAATTAAAAGACTGCGCCCTTACTTTTAACAATATTAACATTGCTTACTCAATCCAAACCATAAGAAATTATAATATCACCCATCCTTTGCGCAAATCATTTATAATGACATCGACCCACACACATTATTCGTTTATCATTGGATTAACTAAACAACATTCCCATTTCATTGAATGCACTAAGAAATATGCCACGGATTTTATATCAATGTGCTTACCCATTCAACACAAATATGAACCTGGCCACGGTAAAAACAAATGGACTTACCTCCAGGAGCGCTTACTGCTTTCAAGTTTGACTATTATGACTATTGTTTTCAAACATCGACTGTCGCTTAGCATTTAATACAAAAAGCGAACGCGAGTATTGTGATTTCTCTGCAATTCAAGCAACACAAATCTATTCCTTAAACACCTTCACCTTGAACGCTTACCATACTACAATACTGCTCTGCGTTAAACTTGATAACAAATGTAGTAACATGTCCGATCTGCGTGTCCTAACCATAGCACCTTCCTTCTAGCTCGATTCCATGGCCTTGAATCGACTGCAATTTATCGAACCATTAATTTAAGCCAAAGCGTATCCTCTAGAACCCTTCACACAGACCAAATTTCTCCACGCCTTGCTGCCAATCGAAGTCCATTCGATTTCATCCTGCCCGATTTCAATTCTTCAGTGCTTACACTTTTAACAAACAATTCCAATGTCAATTCACTCAAAAAATAGGACGAAACACAGTTATGTATTACTTCTCTGGATATCGACTTATAAAATCGTTGCAACTCCACACCACCGGCGCGGTCAATGATTATGTATTGTAATTTAATACAGAACCGATACAATTTCAAATATATCGAGTTCCTTTTCCGAACCTTAGCGAAAACTTCAATAGGTTCAATAACGTGGTTCATATATCATATCCCAACCTTTATCCTTGGACAGCAGACCAACGCATTAACAATAGCGATTCACAATCTATTCATATAACTGAAACATTGTGACGATCGGTTTTGTATTGTGTTTTATTTTAACACAATTGACATCGATTATTCAAATCTGCGCCAAAGCAATGCTACGGCTCTTCAACGTGCTCGTAGCTTCCGATTAATAATTAATGGGTTTTGGTTACCATTCAACCCTTGGCAATTACATTCAATTCGAACTGTACACTATCTGCAAATCATTACAACTGAATGCCGATATTAACAATATCGAATCTTCTAACTTATGTGCAAAGTTTACAAAGCTTATTCAATCGTTTTCCTGCCAAATTCAAACATGGTATTGCCATATAGAAATGAAAGTTCGCGTTCATTCACTCAGATTCACAAAATCAATTTTAAATCTATAATTACATCAACAGTTCACATGCGCACTTTTATTTGAAACCTCAATGTCAGCAATTGATCAATCGATCCACACATATAACTTTGGAAAAAAAAAAATTCATATAAACAAACCGAAATCACTTACAAACTCTTGTCTTGGCCAGATATTCGAGATCGATGGCCCTTTACAAACTGCCTGAAGGCTTGGAAGTAGAAACCTACCCTCTACTCACACTCTCACTCTCTCTTCAACCATTCAAGTGTATTTTCCTCTCAAAAACCACTCATATTTATACATAGATAATGAATTTAATTCACTCAAAATATCTCTCCACCTAATCCTCAACTAATCTATATTTTAGGTGTGGACTCAACAAATTCCCATACATATAATTCCTAATCTCTAATTTTTCTCCTAAACTATTTCTCTCATATCCTTTTATTTAATAAAATAATATTTACAAAATCCTCACTTTTCCAAATTATCTCCTATTTTATTAAAAATAACAAATTAATTAATAAAATAATAAAAATGTCACACCCCCCTTTTATCACATATTTACAAATGAAAAATGGCCTTAATGCTCCTGCATCAGACTCCCAACGTTAAAATTAAACATGATCTCCTGATCATGTGTTCGGATCTGTTTATGCCTGGATCCCATATCTTGTGCTGCAACTTCCCACTTTTTGCTGCTTCTTTCTAATGTTCTTCTCCAGGTCTCCACACTTTATGCTACATTGCCCCACTGACTAAGCTTTCACAATCTTCTATTGTCTTTCTTTTACTGCTTCTCCTTTGTTTCACTGCTGCTGGCCTCCTCCGGGATACTTTCATCATCATCCACCTCATCAGTTCAATTTCTCTGTCTAACAGATTTTCTCCAGCATCTTCAATAAAACCTGTACTCACAAAACAATTGTTAGAATAAAAAACATAAGGCTTCAGTGCCCCCATAGATGTTGCTTCAGCTGCCACCATAAATGTCGCTTCAGCTGCCACCATAAATGTTGCTAACATTGGGTTTACTCCTGCAGATGCTACCCCACATGTTGTTTCCTTCCAAACTTCTTGTCCCTTTGCAGCATTCTTTTGCTCATCACCTGCAATTTCATCTGCAACTTCTTTCTCTGGTTCAAATGTCTCCAGCAAACAATTCATCATTTCATCAACATGCTGCAAATTAACTCTAGCATAACCTCCATCTTCCCCTTCGACAATCTTCAGTAATTGTCCATCATCATCTTGATTGATTCTGACAATCAAATCAAGTTTTTCTAATACTGTAGCCTCATCTTCTATCGCTGTAGCAGTTCCAAAATTTTTCCCCACAGTTATCTCTTGGCTATACAGACAAGCCAACTCTCTTTTGTCACCCATGGTAACAAGCCTTTGCTTATGAGACATGACTGTCTCATCTTCTACCTTCAACAGTTCTCCTCCTTCCAAGACAATTCCAAATGATGGACTGTCTTCTACATCACCTGTAAACACAATCAAATTGTCAACTCCAAAATCACAAGAGCCAACGGTCTCACTAGTTGATTCAGTCATCCGCAGCTCCAAGTCTTCTTCAGGACTCAGAAAATCTCCACTGGCTTTCTCCTCAGTTTCCTCTGGCAACACTTCAGTATGCTGCTCTGAGTTCCTTTCCAACTTCTTTGTCAGCACATCAGTATGCTGATTTGTACTCACCATGAGACTGTCAGCTAGTCTCGCCTTCTTACCATCCTCTGCTACATGACTGCCATCCATGAAAATTTTCCTGCCTTGCTTCTTCAGCAAATTATCCTGCACATAAGTCCTCTGTCTCTCCAATTCTCTTCTCTGAAGATCTAGTTTCCTATACAATTCAACAATTTCATTAGGAGTAGAAATCGGAAACTTCACACAATTTTCCATACCTTCACCGACTTTCGACCAATCATCAGCTGGCCCTTTTCTCTCTATACCAACATTCTGATTAGACTCCTTCGTCTTCATTTCCTCTTGAGATCTTGCTCTCTCAGCATCGATCTTAACAGCCTTCAGATTCAACTCTTCTTGAACAAACTCTAAAGCTTTCTCATCTCCTTGTGTTGTACCTGCAAACATACACAACTCATTAGTTTTAAAACCACAAGAATTTTCAGTCTTGACTGCTTCCTCCAGCACTTCTTTTTGAACAGATCTGCGTGTGGAAACTTAAAATTCCATCTCTGGCTCAAGAACTCTAAGTTCCTTCTTCAATAAGGCAATCACACTTTGCCTCAACTTCATCTACAATGGTTGCCAAATCACTCTCTTTCCCTTTAGTGGAAAGATCCATCCTCTATTCTGATTTTCCTGCTCTTGCATCCATTCTTCTAGTACCTGCAATTGTACCTTCATTACTGCAATCTCTCTTTATCGGACCTCATTAGTCATCTCACCTCTGTGGCATTCTTCTGAACCTCTTCTCTGATCCTCCATGATCATCTTCTTCATGAGTTTCTCACTCATCATGAGTTACACTATCCTCTTCAACATCAAGCTCTCCTGTTGCCGCCGCTTACCTCACCAAGCTCTCCTCACTCAGTCTTTTGGTAAGTGCTGGTTCACTGCCTCTAGAACCTCTTGAGCACTCTCCTCTCCTCTCTCTCTAGGCTATCTCTTCAACTCACTTTCTCTTCAGGACACTGCAATTGTGCTCCCTATCCAGCCTTTAACTGAATTTTAGGTTCACTGCCATCATCTTATCTGCAACCATAAACTTTAATCACAAATTCCAAATCAGAAAATCATCTCACCTATAAGATCCTGCATGATCCTGTCCTCCATTCACTTCTGCAATCTTGTTTATTTCAATTGTGTACTGCTGCATATCAGATTTAGAACACATTCAAATAAAACACTTCAATTCTCAACATAGCTTTCCTGTCCTCATTCAAAAAACAAACATCTTCAACAGATCATTCCAACTCTGATACCAAAATGATGCAGGACCAACCCCGCAATACCCAGAATCTTTCCAACACATGCATATAAACCGATAATCCTTGTAGCTTGTCAAGAAATCCACTTTCTGGCAATGTCACAACTATCACTTGCGGAAGCTTGTCAAAAATATGGTTCAAAAACTACAACCCAAAAATCTTCAGTTCAAAGGTTTCAAATAGCATTAAAACTCCTTATAAAAAGTCTCATACAGACTTTAACCAATCATCAATTCAATTATTTAAATTTCAAATTAAAACTCATGCAGAAGCTTATCAAACATAGGATGTAAAACCCCTCATCCATAACCAAGCATTCGGACACTCCCATAAACAATCCTGATTAATTCACATTCATATATGGCTGGATTCAATTAAAAGACAGCGCCCTTACTTTTAACAATCTTAACATTGTTTACTCAATCCAAACTATAAGAAATTATAATATCACCCATCCTTTGCGCAAATCATTTATAATGACATCGACCCACACACATTACTCGTTGATCACTGGATTAACTAAACAACATTCCCATTTCAGTGAATGCACTAAGAAATATGCCACGACTTTTACATCAATGTGCTTACCCATTCAACACAAATATGAACTTGGCCACGGTAAAAACAAATGGACTTACCTCCAGGACTGCTTACTGCTTTCAAGTTTGACTACTGTTTTCAAACATCGACTGTCGCTCAGCATTTAATACAAGAACGCTGCAGGTCAACACAATTTCTCTGCAATTCAGGCAACACAAATCTATTCCTTGGACACCCTTCACCTTGATATGCCCATACTACAATACTGCTCTGCGTTAAACTTTATAACAAATGTAGTAACACGTCTGATCTGCGTGTCCTAACCATAGCGCCTTCCTTCTAGCTCGATTCCATGGCCTTGAATCGACTTCAATTTATCGAACCATTTATTTAAGCCAGAGCATATCCTCTAGAACCTTCGCGCAGACCAAATTCCTCCACGTCTTGCTGTCAATCAAAGTCCATTCAATTGAATCCTGCCCAATTTCAATTCTTCAGTGCTTACGCTTTTAACAAACAATTCCAATGTCAATTCACTCAAAAACAAGCCGAAACACAGTTATGTATTACTGCTCTGGATATCGACTTATAAAATCGTTGCAACTCCACACCACCGGCGCGGCCAATGATTATGTATTGCAATTTAATACAGAACTGATACAATTTCAAATATATCAAGTTCCTTTCCTCTTGTAAACAGCTTCAATAACGTGGTTCATATATCATGTCAACCTTTATCCTTGGACAGCAGACCAACGCATTAACAATAGCGATTCACAATTTATTCATACCCAACTCAGCGCCATTGACAGGCAATCAGTTTTGTATTGTGTTTTATTTTAACACAATTGACATCGATTATTCAAATCTGCGCCAAAGCAATGCTACAGCTCTTCAACGTACTCATGCTTCCGATTAATAATTAATGGGTTTTGGATTACCATTCAACCCTTGGCAATTACATTCATTTCGAACTATACACTATCTGCAAACCATTACAACTGAATGCCGATATTAACAACATCAATTTTCCTAACTTATGTGCAGATTTTTGTTTACAAAGCTTATTCAACGTTTTCCTACCAAATTCAAACATGGTAATGCCATATAGAATTGAAAGTTCGCATTCATTCACTCAGATTCATAAAATCGATCTATAATTACATCAATAGTTCACATGCGCACTTTTATTTGGAACCTCAATGTCAGCAATTGATCAATCGATCAACACATATAACTTTAAAAAAAAAACCACTTTCATATAAGCAAACCGAAATCACTTAAAAACTCTTGTCTTGCCCAGATATTCGAGATTGATGACCCTTTTCAAACTGCCCGAAGGCTTGCAAGTAGAAACCTGCTTTCTACTCACACCCTCACTCTCTCTTCAACCATTCAAGTATATTTTCCTCTCACAAACCACTCATATTTATACATAGATAATGCATTTAATTCACTCAAAATATCTCTCCACCTAATCCTCAACTAATCTATATTTTAGGTGTGGACTCAACAAAGTCCCATACATAGAATTCCTAATCTCTAATTTTTCTCCTAAACTATTTCTCTCATATCCTTTTATTTAATAAAAGAATATTTACAAAATCCTCACTTTTCCAAATTATCTCCTATTTTATTAAAAATAAAAAATTAATTAATAAAATAATAAAAATGTCACACCCCCCTTTTATCACATATTTACAAATGAAAAATGGCCTTGATGCTCCTGCATCAATAATATTGCACCACAATGTAAATGTTATACACGTATAGTGATTCTACACATTGGAAATGTGTAATACAGAAAATCCTTTGCATATAAATTTTTAGATCAACGTTTATGTTTGAAATTACACATTTGTGTTTAGGGCTTGAGTAAAATGAACATAGGCAATCATACAAGAAATGAGCGTGATTTTACAAGTTACAAAAAAGGAAATCACGGTATGTTTTTCTTTTTTTAAACGAAGAAATAGGGTGTATTCTCTTCTATAAAGCTATATAAACCCAATGATGGTCGTGTTTAAGAGGGAGGGATTATTGTTGCACTATTGTAAAGCCAGGGCATATTTGTGTAGAATTAGGAGTCTCAGAAGGTTTGTACTCTATTGTATATGTGTTTTTGTTCTACTCACGTTAAGATCAAATTTTGAAATCGAGTTACTTATATTACTGTAATGCATTTCTAAAAGGGTCTACTTTTTACTATCTACATATAAGTAGATTGAATTTGCACTTAGGTTAATCAAATGCATTTCTAAAAGTATCTTTTCAGTAGGAGCAAAGATCTGTGTGGCTTTGTTGAGCCCTCGTTTCAACGAAGATTACCTTATTCAAGCAGTTGTAGGAAGATAAATCCTCTTATTTTTGCTTGAGACAGCAAGCAATATCATACATTAGTAGGCAAAAGGTAGATTTATAGTTATTTTAGATTTTAGATTAGTTACATTAGATGAACATTAGTTTAGGCTAGATAAAGGGTAAGTAGACCCATTTTAACTAGTCAGAATCACCATCCCAAACGGATAAGGGCCTAATTGGAGCCTTGATAGGGTGATCTCTCCAATGTTGATAATGGTCATTTTTGGCCATCACTGGGGTCTTAAGCTCAAGCTTCACCTTACGAAAAAATCATCTCTTTTAACATTTTTTTCAGCTTCATATGGGGTTTCTCTGGTATTTACAATAAATGATCCAACTTCCTTATTTAATTTTAAAATGGCTTATTACATCTTTGATACAAAATAATACTAATCAAATTCAAATTTCTACATGATATACTCCAAGGCAAATATTCTCATAAAAAGAAAAATTGGTAGCTTGATGCAGGGGCATTAGGCTCAAGGAATACTTTGTATTTTTATAAGACATAGGGGGGTCTTATGTTTCTAAATTCTCATGTAATTATTAGTATTTTGAATAAAATAGTGAGGAATTGTAAATGTTCTCGAACCATTAGAGAACATGAGGGGTAGGAGATTAGTTAGGAATGTGAAGGGACAGTCAAATTAGGATCAGTCTCAGTTATTTTAGGGATTGAGTCTAAATTTAGGATGTTGAGAATTCCAAGAGTCTTGGGTGAGCTGTTAGGGAAACTGAATTTATTCCTTAGTATTTTGTATAAATGTAAGCCTATGGGCAGATAAGGGGATAGCTGTTCAGAGCTGTGTAGAGTAGTGAGGATAGAAGGGCCATCGAGTTGAAGATCAGGCCACAAAGGAGGTAAGTTTTGTAACTAATTGAGTTTATTTATACAGAGGAATTCAGGGTCAATTTGATTCATGTATGAGACTGTGTGTGGTTTAATTTGACTTGCAAATTGGGTGAATCGATCGCTGAAAGGATCGATTCCAGTAAAGTATTTAATTTCCTGTCTCAATTTATATATAACAAGTTGGATGCATTCTGAAATGAATCGAAGTTATGAAATCATTGTATGTTTGAAGGAAGGTTTCAATTCTTTTGAAATTGCTGGGTCATAAATACTCTGTGTATATCAGCATATATGAAAAGGAAGAATCTTGTTTTTAGAAATTCCGTTGAAAATTATATTAAACAAATTTGGATTAATTGCCTGTGTGAAGAAAGAATCAAAGTAACCTTTGATTTTGTGCTTGAGTTGAACGGAACTTTGTTTTCCAACAATGAAGATCGATCTAGTATCTAATCCATGCTATTGAGCCACATGAAAAAGAGGTGATTCAACCTCAATACATATAATTCGATGAGTTTTATCCCTTTTGATGAAGGATGCAAATGATATCGGCATCCGATTATTGAGCAATGTTAATCTGGCATCGACTCTCTGTTTGCTTAAATCAATATCAGTCGAGTTAAATTCATAGCATCAAGGCGGAGAATGAGGGTTCGAATGAACCTAAATTAATTTCAAACGCAGTGGAATAGTGGTTGATTAAAGCCTATTCGGAGAAGGCGGTGTAGTCACAACATGGCGAAGTGGGAATACCAGTGGTTAATACACAAGGGAATACAGAGGTGTGCTTTAGGATAACGACAGAACCACAAGAAATGATACAGTGGAACTTTGAATTGAAACGTTGTAATTAGGTTGTTGTTTCGAAGGAATTGCACCTTTGGAATTACAAAAGAAGTGGCGGAACTGTTTGATAGAACAGTGATGTGAGTGGAATAAAATTTTCATTGGAACCTTGTATTGGAACCAAGAAAGAATTTGAAAACCATACATGGTTTTCGCATTAATATGAAGCAGTAACCGGTTTCAAGGAAATTCACACGATAAAGGTCCTTGAATGACGCGTGGCGGGGTGGTAATCCAAAACCACGAATTTCGCATTATTTTTATGTGTTAAATCACAAGGCTTCAACTTATGCGATATTCGTTCGACGATATTCATCGAAGGATCAACGCTGGTCACATCGTGAAGCTGCATATGGTTTAATGAGGTAAGTGAATTTGTGGGCCCGGAAAGTTTGTTTTTATATATACTGATGCTTTTCATTTTAAAACAAAAGTCGAACTTTGATGATATGTCCACATGGGAAATGTATGAATGGTTTTGCTTCAACCACAGTTTATATTAATTGAATGGGATATTTTTTGAACCCTTAGTTAAACTGAGAGGGGGGGGTGAATCAGTTTAACACATTCATGGACTTTTAAAAAATTTTCATTAACACTTGTTTATACCTTCATTTCATGTTCAACTTAACATGTGAGTAATCTTAGAATGTGAACAGCAAGCATTAATATAAAGTAACAGTAGACTTAATATGAGAGCAGCAAGTATTAAGCAGATGATATAAACCATATCAACACATAAACATCATGCACATAGACACCAGATATAAGTGGAAACCCATAAAGGGAGAAAACCACATCTTATTATTGTTGTGATGCAAAGGCAAGCTCCAACTCCCTCTCACCACTTATTTTCTGTAGGCACCAACCTACAGGAGGCTCCTACCTCAATTCTGCAAGCTACAACTTGCAAGGAAGCTCCAACTCCCATCAATTTTTTGCAGGCACCAACCTACAGGAGGCTCCAACCTCAATCATCTACAACTGACATTTTATCAAGCTACAACTTGATGTGGAAGCACCAACTCCCATCTATTTTCTGCATGCACCAACCTACAGGAGGCTCCAACCTCAGTCAGCTACAACTGACATCTATCAAGCTACAACTTGAAAGGGAAGCTCCAACTTCCTTACTCTTTCAAAAGGAAAACACTTGCTGATTTACCTTGGATATCAGCTCTGTTTTGTATCATCTTCACTACTGTGCATCAGTCTTCATATCTGCCCTATATCATTTCTACATCTTCTCAGATTCACTATCAGCTCCTCCTTCTCTTCTCAACTCCTCCTTCTTCTCTACCTCACTGCTTCATTTCTGCATTCTCTAACTTTTCACAACATCTTGTTCTACTCTTCCTTATTCTTCTCTTCTCTGCCTCAATTCCATACTTATCATTCTCTATGCTCACTCTCTCTCACCTCTTGCAGCTTTCTTATTTTCTTCAACTCTCTTCAATTCTGCTGCGCCCTCTCTTCTTCTCTCACTATGTTTTCGTCAGTCTTCTCCCCTTGGATATTACCCTGTTTTATACAAAATAGCTTCATGGTTGTTTGTATTCTACTGGGAATTCGAAATGGACAGCCATGTCTCTTTGCCTTATGCCTTCTCATCTCTTTTATCTGCTCATTCTAAAATTATAACAATATGTACAAATTTCAATTTTACAATGGGATTTTTCTTTTTCCTTTGGACACTTGCCTTTGCATCACAAACAATATAAAAAAAAAATATTTACATCTTCAATTACACATTTAAATTCCACTCAGCTCCTTTTCGGGACTTGGCTTTACTGGATTTTTCTTTTCTACTGCTACTGAGTGATTGTTTTGTATTTTTTATTCACTTCTACATCTATTCATCTTTTTACTGTACCTGTGTGCACCAGCCACATATGTAACTGCATTTCAGGTTTTATTCTTAAATATATATGAGTCTGGGAAATGTTTGTTCACTCTCAATCTCTGTGCTCGGGCTGCCTGCTTACCCATTCTCTGTCCATATAATTTATTTTCAAATCAACCCTCTTCTGTTCTTTTGGATTACTGCACATTTTTCTGAGGCTGTCTTTCTCCTTTTCGTCCTTGCAGGCTCTTGTAGTAAACCCAATCCGTGAACTTTATAAAAACCATTATATTAGATACCAGCATATTTATTATATGGATCAGCATATATATACATATATATTCTCCAGCCGAATGTAAAAACCCATAAATTTACTTTAACAAATGCCCAGCACGCACTTCATTTTCTATAAGTTTCGACTTTAGCACAATATATAAATATATCACCATGTTTGCATATTCCCCGAGTCAAGCATTATAAACATTAATATAAGGTGTCAATTCCATATAATCAATAGAATAGCATATGTCCGGGCCCACTTGCCACGCTTTCCGATGCTATACATTACTCCTCGACTTCTTCCGATTGTGATTGATCGCAATCGCAATTTCCATTTGAATGTATCAACATCCCAATGCTCCGATTCCGATGATTCACTGTTCACTCAATTGTGCCGATGTGATGAGTCGCAATTCAATTCTTCCGATTGCGATTGGATTCTTTGCGATGGTTGCGATGCGATTAATCGCAATCACATCTTTCAACATTATGCTCCGATGTTCTTCTTTTGTCTGATGCGATTGACCACTGTTCACTGTATTTTTCCGATGCGATGTACGGGTCCAGAACTCAAATGCACATATGAATTATGACTTATTGAACCATCGGGTCCGTGCTTCAATCGCAATCGCAATTTTTGGTTGGATGTTTCGATATGCCTATACTCCGATGCTCCAATGCGATTAGGCCAGAATTCAAATACGTGTTAATCAAAATTTATAAGCCCATCGAGTCCGGGCTTCAATCGCAATCGCAAGTTTTTGTTTACATGTTCCGCTACACAGTTTTCCTCCGATGCGATTGGGAAAGGGTCCCACCTTATGGTACTTTGGTTCTTTCAATCATAGAGCGCTCCACTTATATAAATTAATATATATGCTTTGGACCTTTAGTCGTTTAATCTTGCGCAATATATGTAACATGCTGCATATATATAAGCTTTCGCTTCTGCTCGGGTTAAGATTCCCGGAATTGAGTTTATGTATCCTCCGGCTGGGTAATTATTCTTGGAATATTATGTTTAGTTTATCTACCTGCTGGGGTAGTGATTCTCGAAATAACGGCTCTGCCTCTACCTCTGCCTTTCTGCGATAATGGCTCTGCCTCTGGCTCTGCCTTTGCCTTTCGCTGTGCCTCTTTCTCTGTCTCTGTCTTTTCTGCCTCCATTGCCTTATTGCTGGTTCAGGTACTTCTCCTTTGCCACAGGGTTTATTCAAATCTGTTTATAAACCCTAATAGACTCACAATCATCCATGCACAGTCAAATGCACATAGGAGCCATTTATACTCCCAATTATCTTCTTCTCTTAACTCTTCCCCTTTTTCAAAATCCAATGGCCCTCATTTTGTCCTTACTACTCTGCACCTTGAATAGCTCTCTGCTTCTTTTCTATCCTCTGCTCCTTGACTGATGCTACTCCTTACTTCTCTTTTTGTTGTCTTTGCTAACTCTCTTTTTGCCTCCTCTGCCCCTTGACTGATGCTGCTCCTTACTTAGCTTTTTGCTGCCTCTGCTACCTCTCTGCTCCCTATGTTCCCTATCTTCTACTTTGCCTTATTGCTGGTTCAGGTGCTGCTCCTTTGTGCTCCTTTGCCATCAATGACAACATTTCCAACAGTCTCCCCCTTTGGCATTGATGGCAACACATCCACCAATAATCCAATGCTTCCTCTGTCTATCTGCTTTTCCTCCCCCTTTGACATCAATGACAAAGGGTTGCACATCTTCTCAGTGTAAATTCTACCTCTGCATTTCCTCTCTCTGAGATGTGTTTAGGCCTTCTTCTTCTGACTTTGTACCTTGCTGCTCCAAACTGGTGTAAAAGAGTTGTTGAGAGAACACTTTTGAGGATTATTGATCTTGAATGTACACTACAAGTTGATACAATCCCAAGGCACTAGCTCCTTTCACTTGTATAAAGCTGAAAGTGAGGATAATGACACTTCATAGAACACATTGTACCAGCTTTATCTATTCAGAGATGCATCATTGGATTAAACCTAAAATACTGAGAATGCTTCAAATATACTTCAGAATCTATCTAATGTAGTGCGCCAATACATTTCTGGTGAGGAATATTGTGGATGGAATATGTCTTCTCCTGCAATACTCATATGCAGTACCATACCTGTTCAATTATGATAATGATGCCAATATATATTTTGTTGTTGTGGTACACCTTTCATGCCTGTTGGTGATGATATGAGCTAGGATGCTGACAAGGATATTACTTTTAATAGCTGTAGGTCCTTGTTACTGATATGATCAATGAATCAACCAGAATTTTATCTAAGAGATCAAATGCTTTTTATTGCTTGCATAATGTACTTTCAAAACAAAACCTTGAGACTAGATACATTCAGTGTATTAGTCAGTCTCACTTATCAATCATGCAGTAATCAATCTCTCTTTAAAGGTGGATTACTAGCAATTCCTTTATGCTGAAGTAAGCTTATGATGAATCAGTACCTTCTCACAGTTTTATGAAAGATCTTAAGAAAATAGGCCTTGAAGTTATATATGTACTGACTTCAGAAGGGCATGCAATCGTATATAAAAAAAAACTGCTTTAAAGTTCAATATAATGCTTCTTATGGCTTCTTGTTGTCTTATATGGATCAGCATATATATACATATATATATTCTCCAGCCGAATGTAAAAACCCATAAATTTACTTTAACAAACGCCCAGCACGCACCTCATTTTCTATAAGTTTCGACTTTAGCACAAAATATAAATATATCACCATGTTTGCATATTCACCGAGTCAAGCGTTATAAACATTAATATAAAGTGTCGATTCCATATAATTAATAGAATATCATATGTCCGGGCCCACTTGCCACACTTTTCGATGCTATACATTACTCCTCGACCTCTTCCGATTGTGATTGATCGCAATCACAATTTCCATTTGAATGTATCAACATCCCAATGCTCTAATGCTCCAATTCTGATGATTCATTGTTCACTCAATTGTGTCGATGCGATGAGTCGCAATTGAATTTTTCCGATTGCGATTAGATTCTTTGCGATGGTTGCGATGCAATTAATCGCAATCGCAGCTTTCAACATTATGCTCCGATGTTCTTCTTTTGTCCGATGCGATTGACCACTGTTCACTGTATTTTTCCGATGCGATGTACGGGTCCGGAACTCAAACGCACATATGAATTATGACTTATTGAACCATCGGGTCCGTGCTTCAATCGCAATCACAAGTTTTGGTTGGATGTTCCAATATGCCTATACTCCGATGCTTCGATGCGATTATGCCGGAATTCAAATACGTGTTAATCACAATTTATAAGCCCATCGAGTCCGGGCTTCAATCGCAATCGCAAGTTTTTGTTTACATGTTCCGCTGCATAGTTTTTCTCCGATGCGATTGGGAAAGGGTCCCACCTTATGGTACTTTGGTTCTTTCGATCATAAAGCTCTCCACTTATATAAATTAATATATATGCTTTGGAACTTTAGTCGTTTAATCTTGCGCAATATATGTAATGCGCTGCATATATATAAGCTTTCGCTTCCGCCTGGATTACGATTCCCGGAATAAGGTTTATATATATATACTTTGTCGCTTGGGTTAAGATTCCCGGAATTGATTTTATGTATCCTCCGACTGGGTAATGATTCTCAAAATGTTATATTTAGTGTATCTACCTGCTGGGGTAGTGATTCTCGAAATAATGGCTCTGCCTCTGCCTCTGCCTTTGCCTTTCTGCAATAATGCCTCTGCCTCTGCCTCTGCCTTTTCCTTTTGTTGTGCCTCTTTATCTATCTCTTTTGTTGCTTCCGTTTTGCTATTTTACTGTTACATTTCTACAGTCTTCTTCTGCCTGTCTCCTTTGCTTCTTTTGTTCGCTTCTTTGCTGCCTCCTTTGTCTGTCTCTATCTTTTCTACCTCCATTGCCTTATTGTTGGTTCAGGTACTTCTCCTTTGCCATAGGGTTTATTCAACTCTGTTTATAAACCCTGATAGACTCACAATCATCCATGCACAGTCAATTGCACATAGGAGCCATTTATACTCCCAATTATCTTCTTCTCTTAACTCTGCCCCTTTTTCAAAATCCAATGGCCCTCATTTTGTCCTTACTACTCTGCACCTTGAATAGCTCTCTGCTTCTTTGCTATCCTCTGCTCCTTGACTGATGTTGCTCCTTACTTCTCTTTTTGTTGTCTTTGCTACCTCTCTTTTTTCCTCCTCTGCTCCTTGACTGATGCTTCTCCTTACTTAGCTTTTTTCTGCCTCTGCTACCTCTCTGCTACCTCTATTCCCTGTCTTCTACTTTGCCTTATTGCTAGTTCAGGTGTTGCTCCTTTGTGCTCCTTTGCCATCAATGACAACATTTCCAACAATATTTAGATGGGGATGCATTGTTATATGTGATCCGGTGGGCCCACAGAGTTATTTTATAAATTGGTTTTATATAAGGTCACATATTGGCATTCAGCTTTCCATAACATAAAAGCCCGTGAAATTGGTGGATAGTAAATAAAAGTTAAAATTTGGGTTGATCGTATATGCAAATTGAAATATGGATGAAATCATATGTATGGTTTTCATAAGCCATAAGAGTTTTATGAACATATCTCAAATCAAAGATTTGAGATGTTGTTAGCTTCCGCATCACTATTGAAATTGTTGAGTTTGCCAGATTTAAAATTATTTGGGGAAAAATTTTGGAATGCAGTTTTACATGCACAAGAGAGAGAAGAATGTGGGTTTGGCAAGGTAGGCTCACCATCAAGTGGCATCAAAGCAGGAAAGGCTCTGTTTGAAGTAAAGGATTTTTTTTGTAATTAAATCTGAATGTGTGATGAAGAATGAAAGTAGATCAGATTTCAAAATCTGATATGCAAAGGTACACAGAATTGCAGTGAACAGAGATTTTCAGAACTGAATGAGTAAAGAACAAGATCATGTAGGGGTCTTGCAGGTAAAATAATTTTAAATCTGACTTGAATTTATGATTGCAGAATTATGGTTGCAGAAAGTGCAGACAGAGTTTTGATGGTGATGGCAGTGAGCCTGATATTTAGCTAAAGTTTGAATAGGGAGAACAATTGCAGTGTTCTCAAGAGAAGGTGAGTTTATGAGTAGTGTTTAACTCTGGTTTGAAGAAGCAATTGAGGAAATCTCAGCAAAAGCAGATCACAGCTTTGAGAGTAGTGATGAAAGAGTCCAGCAGAGGATTCTAAAGAGAAAAAGAAAGTGTGGCAGAACCTTGAGGAAATTCAACAGAGGTTGAATGAGTTCTAAAAGTTGCAGAGTGAAGCCTAGAGAGAGTAGAAGAGAGTGCTCAAAAGTTTCCAGCAGAAGGAGAACCAGTACTTGCCAAAAGCCCAGATCTAGAGGAAAGGATTGGTGAGGTAAGTGGCAACAAGAGAGCTTGCTGTTGCAGAGGCTTAGTGCAGCTTGTGAGTGAAGAAATCATGGAGAAAAGGATGACTATTGATATTAATAGCAGATATTGCAGAGGTTCCGAGAGAGGCCACAACAAAAAAGAGAAAGAAGATGTCAGGACAAATGGCATGAGGAAGAAATTGATTGATGCAGAATATGAGAAAGAGGTAGCTGAGCTCAGAGAACAGTTTAAAAAACTGAAGATGATGATAGAGGAAATATAGAGAGTTGGTTGGCTCATGAAGAAGAGAGTAAAGTGGCCAAGGCTACAACAGACAAGAGAACAGCAAGAGGACATGCAGTTTGCAGAAAAGCTGAGAAAGCTTGAACAGAGGAGTAGTGTACAGTTGGAATGTGCAGAACTCAGAGCAGCTGAGTTGAGAAAAGAAGTTTATGTTTGTGAAGCATAACAGAGTACAAGTGAAGAATACAGATCTATGAAGGATCTTATGAACCATGATGAAGACTTAAGGCAGCAAGAAGTTTGTCTTGCTAAAGAGAAAATAATTAATGATTTCTTGAGTTATTAGACAAGTCCATATCAACTGGATGATGTAAACCCTTGTATTCTTGAATCTGACAATTGGGAGGTGATTACAGGTTCTAAAAAGGAAGAGGATCAGTCTGAGGCACTAATAAATGAAGAAATAGAGACTGAAAAGTCTTGTGGTTTTAAAACTAAAGAGTTGTGTATGTTTGCAGGTACATCACAGGGAGATGAACAAGCTTTAAAGTTTGTTGAGGAGGAGAAATTGAATCTGAAATCTGTTCAGATCAATGCTGAGATAGAAATATCTCAGGAGGAATTGAAGACAAAGGAGTCTAATGAGAATATTGAGGCAAGAGATGAGGGACCATCTAATGATCGGTCAAGAACAAGTGAAGGTATAAAAGGTTGTGTGAGGTTCCCAAAATATACTCCAATTGAAGTTGTTGAATTGTATAGAAGGTTGGATTTTCAAAAAAGAGAATTGGAGAAACAGAGGACCTATGCACATGATAACTTGCTGAGGAAGCAGGGCAGGAAGGTCTTCATGAATAGTGTTCATGAAGCAGATGATGGAAAGAAGGAGAGACTAGTTGACAGTCTCATGGGGGATGAAAATCAGCATACTGATGTGCTGACAGAGGAATTGGAAGGAATATCAGAGCAACATATTGATGTGTTGTCAGAGGAGAAGTACAGTGAAGAATTTCTGAGTCTTGAAACAGACTTGGGACTGCAGAGAGAAAACTTGGTGACTGAATCAGCAGGTGAGACCATTGGGTCTTGTGATTTTGAAACTGACAATTTGACTGTGGTTACAGGCATTGTAGAAGACAATCCATCATTTGGAATTGTCTTGAGAGAAGAAGAACTGTTGCAGAAACAAGGTGAGACAGTCATGTCTCACATGCAGAAACTTGTTACTGTTGGTGACAGGGAAGAATTGGCTTGTCTGATGGGCCAAGAGAAGACTGGAGGACAGACTTCTGGAACTGCTACAGTGATGGAAAGTCAGAATTCTATTCTAATGAAGGATGAGGATACAGTACTTGGAGAACATGATTTTATTGTCGGAATCAATCAAGGGGATGAAAGACAATTACTGAAGATTGTCAAGGAAGAAGAGGGATATGCTGAAATTGAATTGCAGCATACTACTGATGTGAAACAAGTACAAATGAGATGGCTAAAATGTTTGTTGAAGACATTTGAATAGGAGAAAGGAGTTGCAGACACTGAAATAAAGATGCCTAAAGCTGTGAAAAGAATAGGAGCAGATCTTTGTTTGCAAAACTTAATTTTTCTTACTAGTACACAAGGAGAAATGAATGATTATGTTACTGCAGTTAGAGAATTGAAAGATAATTTACTTTTTAAAAGTAAATTTGCAGGTGATGAGAAAAATAATGTTGCAGAGGGAGATATCTTAAGAGATATTCAAGAAGTTTGGGAGATAGCCACAAGGACAGCAACAAAATTCTTGGAGGTAGTAACAGCAGCAGTATTGGCAGCAACAGAAATTGGAAGCAGCAGTAGTGGGAAAAGTAATTTCCAAACAAGATATAAGCTGAAAAAAGAAATTGAAAACATCAAAAGACTAATGAGGAAGGTGTCTCAGAAGTAGCAAACAACAGCAAGAGAGTAGAGGAATTTTAGCAAAGGAAAAACAAGAACACAATGTTAAAGTATAGCTGGTGGTAAGTTGCAGAACAAGATATGGAGACCTGGAGAAGTGCAGTTGGAGAATAATGCAGCTGTTGGATAGCAGTAAAGCAAAGTATGGGATCCAGGAAGACAAGGACTGAAGGCACATGATCAGGAGATCATGATCAATTTTAACCTTGGGAGTCTGATGTAGGGGCATTAGGCTCAAGGAATACTTTGTATTTTTATAAGACATAGGGGGCTCTTATGTTTCTAAACTATCATGTAATTATTAGTATTTTGAATAAAATAGTGAGGAATTGTAAATGTTCTCGAACCATTAGAGAACATGAGGGGAAGGTGATTAGTTAGGAATGTGAAGGGACAGTCGAATTAGGATCAATCTCAGTTATTTTAGGGATTGAATCTAAATTTAGGATGTTGAGAATTCCAAGAGTCTTGGGTGAGCTGTTAGGGAAACTGAATTGATTCCTTAGTATTTTGTATAAATTTAATCCTATGGGCATATAAGGGGATAGTTGTTCAGAGTTGTGCAGAGTAGTGAGGATAGAAGGGCCATCGAGTTGAATATCAGGCCACAGAGGAAGTAAGTTTTGTAACTAATTGAGTTTATTTATACAGAGGAATTCAGGGTCAATTTGATTCATGTATGAGACTGTGTGTGGTTTAATTTGACTTACAAATTGGGTGAATCGATCACTGAAAGGATCGATTCCAGTAAAGTATTTAATTGCCTATCTCAATTTATATATGACAAGTTGGATGCATTCTGAAATGAATCGAAGTTATGAAATCACTGTATGTTTGAAGGAGGGTTTCGATTCTTTTGAAATTGCTGGGTCATATATACTATGTGTATATCAGCATATATGAAAAGGAAGAATCTTGTTTTTAGAAATTCCGTTGAAAATTATATTAAAAAAATTTGGATTAATTTCCCGTGTGAATAAAGAATCAAAGTAACCTTTGATTCTGTGCTTGAGTTGAACGGAACTTTGTTTTCCAACAATGAAGATCGATCTAGTATCTGATCCATGCTATTGAGCCACATGGAAAAGAGGTGATTCGACCTCAATACATATAATTCGATGAGTTTTAGCCCTTTTGATGAAGGATGCAAATGATATCAGCATCCGATTATTGAGCAATGTTAATCTGGCATCGACTCTCTGTTTACTTAAATCAATATCAGTCAAGTTAAATTCATAGCATCAAGGCGGAGAATGAGGGTTCGAATGAACCTAAATTAAGTTCAAACACAATGGAATAGTGGTTGATTAAAGCCTGTTCAGAGAAGGAAGTTTAGTCACAACATGGCGAAGTGGGAATACCAGCGGTTAATACGCAAGGGAATATAGAGGTGTGCTTTAGGATAACGGCAGAACCACAAGAAATGATACAGTGGAACTTTGAATTGAAACGTTGTAATTAGGTTGTTGTTTCGAAGGAATTGCACCTTTGGAATTACAAAAGAAGTGGCGTAACTGTTTGATAGAACAGTGAGGTGAGTGGAATAAAATTTGCATTGGAACCTTGTATTGGAACCAAGAAGGAATTTGAAAACCATACATGGTTTTCACATTAATATGAAGCACTAACCGATTTCAAGGAAATTCACGCGATAAAGGTCCTTGAATGACGTGTGGCAGGGTGGTAATCCAAAACCACGAATTTCGCATTATTTTTATGTGTTAAATCACAAGGCTTAAACTTATGCGATATTCGTTCGATGATATTCATCGAAGGATCAACGTTGGTCGCATCGTGAAGATGCATATGGTTTAATGAGGTAGGTGAAGTTGTGGGCCCGGAAAATTTCAGTTTTATATATACTGATGCTTTGCATTTTAAAACAAAAGTCAAACTTTGATGATATTTCCACATGGGAAATGTATGAAGGGTTTTGCTTCAACCACAGTTGATATTAATCGAATGAGATATTTAGATGGGGATGCATTGTTATATGTGAGCTGGTGGGCCCACAGAGTTATTTTATAAATTGGTTTTATACAAGGTCACATATTGGCATTCAGGTTTCCATAACGTAAAAGCCCGTGAAATTGGTGGATAGTAAATAAAAGTTAAAATCTAGGTTAATAGTATATGCAGATTGAAATATTGATGAAATCATATGTATGGTTTTCATAAGCCATAAGATTTTTATGAACATATCTCAAATCAAAGATTTGAGATGCTATTAGCTTCCACATCACTATTGAAATTGTTGAGTTTGCCAGATTTAAAATTATTTGGGGAAAAATTTTGGAATGCAGTTTTACATGCACAAGAGAGAGAAGAATGTGGGTTTGGCGGGGTAGGCCGCCATCATAGCTGATAATAAGGGAAATCAAAACCATAATTTTATGTTCAATACAATGTTGGACAAGTTAAAAATCACCCACCTTGGTGTCTCGACTTAATTGAATTAACATTTTGATATATATAAATACCTTGAAGGGGAGACTCTTCATAAATAGTAGAATATACCATTGACATGAATTTACTTGATCCAAATTCTCTCAGTTACTGGAATTAACCAATATCTTTCACTTCTGTGATATTAGCATAATTTCATGTGAAAGAGTATGAAAAACCACATGTGCATACTTTAAAGAAGAGGAAACATAAAGACAACAATGAGAAAAAAGGCACAAAACAACTTGATAATGGAGTTTGTCCAATGTGGGTTACGTCTCTATGCCCTTCTCAAAGTGGGGAGACCTATTTCATTAATCTTCAGCTAAATCAAATTACATGCATGTACAAAAGGCACCTTATACCTCCACTTCCAGGGATGGCTTGAAAATGAACACCTCTACTAAATAAATCGACTACACAATTGAATTCTTGGCGTGAAATCGTGTTAAATGACTGTAAACTTGACCCCTTTCTTCTACGGTCAAAATATAGACCCCCAGGAATCTCAAAGATTCCTTCTCGTTGGTTGATTGAAATTTTGTTTCTCAGATGACAAAACTGACATCACCACTGTGCTCCTTGTGAAAAACCGAGTAAAATGAGTATAATTTCGGCCTCGATCTGAAACTGTGAAAATTTAGCCTCTAGGTCAAGATTCCATAAAGATTCTTTGTTGTAGGTTGAATAAAATTACGCCGCTTAAATGAGAAAAATTATTACACCATCACATTCCTTGTGAAAAACTGAGAAGAATGAGTATAAAGTCGACATAATTCTATCACTGTGAAAATTTAACCCCGAGGGAATATTTGAGATTCCTCATTATTCCACAAAGATTCTTCTCTACAAGTCGATTGAAGATCTACTGCTTCGATGAGGAAACTGATTACACCATTGTGTCCCCTACTAAATTCTAATTAACTTGAGTATAAACTCGGCATAATTATGAAATTGTGAAAATTTGACCCCAAGAGAATCTTTCAGATTTCTCATGATTCCACAAAGATTCCTCTCTGCAAGTCGACTGAAGATCTACTGCTCAGATGAGAAAACTAATTACACCATTGTGTTCCTTGTGAAATTCTGATTAATTTGAATATAAACTTAGCATAATCCTGATACTGTGAAAATTTCACCCCAAGGGAATCTTTTAGATTTCTTGCATATTCCCCCGTGTTAGGGTTCAACTCCTTGGTTTTCATGCCTGCTCAAGGTTCCACCTTTGCATTAGGTTATGTGCCCATGTTCGCTTGTGATTGAATGACAAATATGAGTTTATATATAAAAAAATTGCGTTAAGTTTTAGCCTACCTTCATGGTATTATTAATTTGTTGGGTCGTTGGAAAATTTTGAATTTTTTTGGTTATTTTTTTAATTTTTAAAAAATATGGACAAAATTCATTGGCCGAAATTTTGGTCACTGGAAAAATAAGTAGGCGAAAATTTCGCTAGTGTCGGCCGCCAGAAACAGTCACTGCAAAGTGCCAAATTATTGCATCGTTAATTTCCACCAAGTTTAGCGACTTCGCCAGATTTAGACGGGCACTCCTCTAACTTTAGCCAAGGGGCCTAACTGACCAAAACTTTGATTGGCCATAACTTTTGCATACAATGTTGGATTGAGGTTCTGTTTCTGCCATTGGAAATATTGTGGTAAGATATTTGATCTGACCCTAGTTTCATAATAATCCAAGAACTTTGATTTTTTAGCCTTTCCTGAGCCCTCTTTGATCACTGAGTGTTTCAGAAGCCACCTGGATCACTCCAAGGAAAATATTCTCATAACAATAAAAAATTGTAGTTGGTAAGAAGGGAACTCAAAACCATAAATTTTAATCTCAATATGGTGTTGGACAAGATGAAAATCACCAACATTGGTGTCTGAACTTAATTGAATTAACATTTTGATCTCTAGAAATACTTTGCGGGGAGACTCTTCATAAATAGCAGAATATAACATTGACATGAATTTTTTAACAAACTAAAAAATAACAAAATTATTAGGCCACTTTTTTATTAAAGGGGTCTAATGAATAATTGAAGAAGGGTTACCATTTGGTCTTGAATATTTAAATGCATGCTTAATTTTCAATTTTAACAAATAAAAATAGACAAGTAAAATATGATTGGAACCTAAAACTCCTAGTCACATTAAATTTGGCCAACTAAAAGTTTATGGTATTTTCTATGTATTGACTGTAGTGGAATCTAACTAAATTTTTATTCATAGGAAAAATAGTAGACATAAAACTGAGGCTTATTTCATCAAATGCTTGGTCATGATCATAGCCTAACAATGAACATATCATAGAAATGATTTATGTTGGAATATCAAGGTAAATGTTGGTGTTGTATGGTGGAATATTTTCTAGAATAAAATCATTAAGGGAAAGAAATGATAGAATCAAAGTTATTTTTTCTTCAGAGGATAATTCATCATACACAAGCACTAAATTCTCATCATGTAATACCTAGATTTCATGGAAAATTTTGACTTTGAGCATTTCAAGAATATAATCAAGGTTTATAAGGAGAAGGATAATGTTGTTTAGAGATATTACAACTCTATTACTTGGGACATAATTGTTGGTTTCTATAGCATCAGGAAGTTTTCTAAGTCTCATTTTTGGTAGAGAGGCTTGGACATCAATTATCCAGAGAACCCAGAAATAGTTTATGGAAATTCCACTCTGATGTGAATTAATTATTTTAATGTAGACCCTAAGTTTAAACTTAGGGAAATTAAATAATTAAAGGGTATTAATAGAGCAGAGTGTGAATCTTCTAGAAAATGAAGATCAAGTCATATTTTAATGTGAACCATTGATTAACGAAATAATCTTGGTCGTTGATTCATTAGTGAGAATACTATAAGAAGAAACTTGAGGGCCATTTGGAAATCAAGCCGGGGGACACTCCCATACCCGAAGGAAATCGATTCTGAAGCAAGAGAATTTGATTTCAGTGGGTGATATTGTAGAGGTAGGGTTGCAGAAGTAGGAGGAGGAAGGAGGAGTTAGTTATCAGGAAGCAGAATTCAGGAGGATCAAGGGAAGGGTGAGCTGATCAGCAGCAAGACCCCCTCCATGCAGAATCATGCAGTCCAGGGAGAGACTGTGCAGAGCTCTCATGCTGGATGACATAGAGGGTGAAGGAGGTTACCCCGAGGGTCTGAAATTTTTCTGGAGGGTCCAGAAAATTCAGCCAAGTTGATGCAGGAATTCTATAAATAAACAGATCCTTGCGCATAATAGAGTGTGTGTTTCCTTAACATGGAAACCTCATCAAATTCGTCATTAAAAAACACATTCAATTCAGCTCAAAACATATACAAAGGAGAGAGAGAGCCCACACAAAAAAAAATACTGGTATATAATAACACAAGAAATTCAGATTCAAACATTTTGGCTGAATATTACAATTGTTGGCCTCTCGGCTCTCAGCCCTTCACATAAACTCTCACACCATTTCTCTCTCTCCCTCTCTATGTATTCCTCACTATCCTCCATCCTCACACAAGCTTCATATTTATACATAATTATGGATTAATTTTTATCCATGATTTCCTCCACACAAATCTCAACCAAATCCTAAAATATCTTCCTCCCTTCTTTGACTCAACTAAGTTCCATTTAAGGAATTTTTAATCCCTAAAATATCTACCCAAACAAATTCCACTCATATCCTTAATTTATTAAGAGAATATTTACAATAAACCTACACTCAGATATTTCTCTTAATTTATTAAAAAATGAGCATAATAATTTATAAAATAATTAAAAAGACATCACCCCCTAATTACATAATATTTAATGAAAATCATGCAGGATGCTCCTGCATCAGACTCCCCATGTAGAGAAGTTTCCATAGACTCCTGTCTATGAGGTCTACCACTTTTTTGTAATAATGCGACAGCCACAAGTCTCGATGATTTGTTCCCTCCAAGATTCCAAACTCTATTTTGTCGTTGGTCTTTTAAATTATCAACTCCTTTTTTGTAGTTCATCACCAACATCACTCACTCTGTCAATCAGATTCCATCCGTCAATTCATCGGAGTAATTCTTCTTTGTTTGATGTTTCCGTATCCAGTTGCGCTGAATGCTCAACTTTCTAAAATGAAGAATAATCAAGAACTTCTCCTTGATCACAACTATAGTCATTGATTTCCCTTATAGTAACAAATTCCTCATCTGGTGTTGTACCTGCATTCATCAACAAACTATTTGTTTTAAAGAGATAAGACCTTTCGGCCTCTTTTGATGCTTCAAGCACCAGTCTCCCATCATAGACCTTCTGTATTTCAGTAGATCCTATTTTGAATCGCTGGTTGCTTTCATTTTTATCTTGATGGTTCAATACTTCTGTTTCCTTTATGTCTCTAAAGACATAACTTTCTTGTTGCTCCTGATATTTCATCTCATCTTCAAATACTTTCTGCTCAAATTCTCTGATTTCAACATCATATTTATTTATGTTTCCTTCTGTACCTACAACCACATTATTATTTGAAAACTTATAACATTCACTCAACTCTATAAATTTTAAGAACATTTCATCCCTATCATGCACGACAACTGCAATTTCTTCTGTATCAGGTTCTGCAAACTTCACTTCTCCCTCAGGTTCCTTAAGCCATCGTTTCAAGAACTCTATTTCCATGTGAAATCTTTCCAGCATTTCATCACGACCTTCATTCCCAGCTTCATTCTTCTTCTGGAAATCCTCCTGAGTTATCCTGTTTTCTGTATCATCACATTGAAAAATTTTGTCATCAATTTCATTAAAAAAATTCATTTTTTTACCTCCTTGGGATATCACTTCGGCATTTTCATTATGCTTCTGCTCCATAACAGCTTCAACTGGTTGTCTTACACCAAACAGGAATTCATCTATGATTTCATTCTGTTTCAATAAATCAATACCTTCCTTCTCTGAAAGGCATTATCCATCATACTTCACCTCAAGAGTTTCATTCATCTTTGTAACAGTTTCACCAGACTGTCCACCATCTTCTACACATCCTGCAAACATACACAAATTATGAGATTTAAAAATGCAAGGCTTCATAGCCTTATCTGCTTCTCTTGCCAACATATCTTCAAATTCTTCTTAACTATTCCAATAGTTCATGAGATCTTTCTCATTTATCTCTTCACCCAAAATTTCACCCTGTTTTGGGCCATAAATGGAAACTTCCATTTTCAACTCAGCCTCTCTGAGTTCTTCACATCTCAATTGCACATTCATCATCTGCTCGAGCTTCCTCGGCTCTTCTCTCAACTTTATGTTTATTTGTTGTTTTCTCTTTGCGTGTAGCCTCTGCCACTTCACTTTCTTCCTCATGGTCCAACCATGTCTCTGGTCTTTCTTGTTTCTTTGCAAAAATTCCATTAATAACTCAAGGTGAACTGTTATCTCATCTTTCTCCCTCTCATACTCTTCATTAGTCAATTTCTTCCATATGCCATTTTCCTTGGCAATTTCCTTCTTCTTTCTTCTGTTGTGGTCTTTCTCAGATCCTATGAAATGAATATCAACAGTCATCTTCTCCTTCTTTGCGAACTTCATCTGTTCACTTATGGATTTCATTCAATCCCCTTTTCAGCAAGCCTTCATACTTGCCATCCAACAATGAAAGCTCTCTTTCGGCGCTTGGTATCTTTCAGTTCTCTGTCTTGGAATCATTTTTGGCAACTCTCTTGCTCCTCTTTGCTACAAACAACAAATGCAATATTTCATGCGTTATAATGACCAAACTCATTGGGTGTTGGGCTCCGTTGATCATGCACCCAATTACATTAAGACCTTTGACTTGGCTTATGACTCTTTGACTCCAAACTTTACATCAACTCTTCATCTTGGATGAAAAATACACCCTCTTGTACAATAATTCAATGGTTTAACTTGACTCAAGCTATCCAAATTTTCATTTGACCTGAACATCTTATTTGACTTCAAGGCTTGACCCAATAATTAAAGTAGTGGATATTTTGACTCTAATTCAAATTATACAACATACCAATGAACATCCACCCTTAATACATTTTCATGATTTAAAATCTTCACTTTCTCTCATACTTCATTCTTATGAAAATATCACAAGTCACTAATTACATAATCTCCCATTATCATATCCTCACATGATACTTAAGCCTTTAAATCTAAATGCAATCCACTTTTCCCAAGATTTATTTTATGATGAAATGAATTATCATACCTTCAAGGTTATTTAATAACCTTTTCTTTTCAATTTCAACTTTCTGGATTTCATTCTTCTATGTCATTCTTATCACTGTGAATATTTGCATTCCGTTCAGGCCATAACCTCTTCAACACACTCATCCTCTTAGCGCAAACAGTTTCCATGTACTTCCATGTAGCTCCTTCTTTTCAGTGATGGTTCTCACGCAACACCGTCTCTCTTCAATGTACAAAACAATTAATTCATAGGAACTTTCCAAAACTTTATTTTAACATGGTGGCATCAACATATTTCTCCGACAGCAACTAACACAAACTGCACTATCTTCTGAACAAAAAAATGTGAACACTTTCACATGCACCACAAGCAACGATCAATTATGATCTTTAACTCATGGAAATCATAAATTCTCCTCCATGTATTCAAGCTCTTTAAGCGGAATTCTTTTTCTTTAATTTTTATAAACCCATATACATCCGCTTAATTAAAACATTTGCACTTTACATCTGATTATGGGTTGAACAACATTTTGACATGTATGTCATCTCTATTTAAAGGAAAGGTTTACCTTCAGGTTTGTAACCTTGGCTACAAGAATCAAATGTTGACTTAATATATTAGCCCACAGCCTTAAAAACACAACCTATGCCCGTGATTTCTCCAATCAATCCATGCTGCACCCTGTAGACTTGATCATGATGACAATCTGCTCTATAATGAATCCGCCAAGAGTTAAAATGACAAGCAAATGATGACATGAAAAACCGAAAGATTAGTCATTACTCTATATTGGACATGAGGACATCTTCCTCATTTTTTTTGCACTCCTTTAACTTTGGGAACTTCCCATCAGAATTTTCTTCGATGTCAACCTTGGTTTGTTTGAAAGCTAACATCCGCTGATATTGATGTTGTGCTTCTAGATATTGAATCATATATTGTAACCGTGCGAGAGCCTTTTATATGCCAGCCTCAGTTTGCTTTCTTGCAGCTCGCAAGAAGTTATAAGGCCTCAGTTTGCTTTCTTGCAGCTCGCAAGAAGTTATAATCATCATTTTCAATGCAATCACCATCTTGTGCAGGTGAATCTTCAATAACTTCATCTGCTCGAAAACCACGCAATCCAACTCCCTTACGTCTCCAATGCAAGATTTCTTTTTCCACAATCCCAATGTCACCTCCACGAAATCTTCTTCTTCAACGTTTCTGCATCATCGTTTATGATTTTCGCCTTCGCGCAACTTCCTCCTTTTACACTACACCTGTCAACTTATCCACAACAATTACTTTCCAGTCTGCACAACTTGCGTTGCCACTCCACGCTTTTTCCATTCTCAGCACTCGACAATTTGATCTTCCCTTTAATTTCTTCTCGGGCCTGCACTCAATTCACCACGCAGTTTCAATTTCCTGCACAGGTTTAGACCACTGGTATTTCAGAGAGTTTGAATTTCTTCCATTAATTTCGTTTCGCATAGAAAACCAACAAATTAATTCGACTCCTTTCCTCAGCGAATTTTCATTGCAATCTTAGGGTTATTGTTGTATCACATGTTTCTTGGCAACAGTTCTATCTCCATCGTTTGTAATTGCAGTAAAGTCCATAATGGTATCCGCAACCATCGATACCTCAAGCTCAATTATGACATCGACTTGTGAATATCACCTCACTGTTTATCCACAGTGTTAACTTCAAACTACAGAATTAAATTCACTGATTACACACAACAGAATATGTAATATTTCTTTTTCAATGCTTTCTCAAATTCCAACACTCGCCATATCTGCGTCTCTCCACCATCGTACAGGAAGCGGTTCACAAGAAAATGGATGTCGTCTTACAAGCCTGTGTTATGGTTACCGCAAACAAGAATTTAATTCATTGTTATACAACCATAGACTCATGCTGACAGGACCAAATGTGCTAGTCAATCTTTAAAGTAGCCAACAACTATATTATACATAAACCCAACACAATAAACTCTCCATACGTGATGGAATTCATACTTTCCTTTGTTTTAATGCGTAACTCTGGTTTTTCAATAATCATTAAACATAGAGGCAACGATCTACATTAGCCAGGCTAAATGTGTCACAATTGCATTTGTAACTTCACTATTTTTCAACACAAATTCCATTCAATTACAAATGTCAATACAATCAATAATGAAATCATTACCATATGTGAGACGTCAACACAAGAATATAAAATGATGTATAGCATTTATCTGCGTTACGGTTAATGCAATCAGACCCTTGTAGCCACTGCTAGAAATCACATATTGTCCAAGGCATCTTATACAGGAATGTCAACACTGTTTGCCACCGTCAATTCCCAACTTCCCTTTACGGCATGGTCCCCAGTTTCTCCAACGTCTGCATGCAAACATCTGCAGCCTCTACACTCTGACAAACACTCCAGCATACAATGACAAACTTCCACCCTACGTTGGTTGTCTTCTGCTTTCTCTTTCCAATTGAAACCCCGCCATTGACTTGCTACACATATTCCAATGTTTCCCAATCTAATTAGATCTTTGGGCTCTGATACCAAATGAAGCAAGGATTCTACAAACAAACAGATCCTTGCGCATAATAGAGCGTGTGTTTCCTTAACATGGAAACCTCATCAAATTCGTCATTAAAAACCACATTCAATTCAGCTCAAAACATATACAAAGAAGAGATAGAGCCCACACAAACAAAAATACTGGTATATAATAACAAAAGAAATTCAGATTTAAACCATTTTGGCCAAATATTACAATTGTTGGCCTCTCGGCTCTCAGCCCTTCACATAAACTCTCACACCATTTCTCTCTCTCTCTCTCTCTCTCTCTCTCTCTCTCTCTCTCTCTGTATTCCTCATTGTCCTCCATCCTCACACAAGCTTCATATTTATACATAATTATGGATTAATTTGAATCCATGATTTCCTCCACACAAATCTCAACCAAATCCTAAAATATCTTCCTCCCTTCTTTGACTCAACTAACTTCCATTTAAGGAATTTCTAATCCCTAAAATATCTACCCAAACAAATTCCACTCATATCCTTAATTTATTAAGAGAATATTTACAATAATCCTACACTCATATATTTCTCTCAATTTATTAAAAAATGAGCATAAGTCAAGTTGGGGATGAACCTTCTCAAAAAGTTAATCTTTCCAATGAAAGATTGCAACTCTTTGATGTTCCAAGGATGGGATATTTGCAATATGGCCTCAATCCTCTTTGGGTCTATCTTTATACCCTCCTCAGAAATAATGTGCCCAAGAATTTTACCTTCTTGGAGACCGAATAGTTTCTTTTTAGGGTTTAAAGATATTCCAAACTTTCTACATTTCTCGAAAACTTTTCTTAAATGTTCTAAGTGTTCTTCATCTGTTTTTGAAAAAACAGTGACATCATCAAGGTATATAATGATGAAGAAGCCCAGTTCCTCCGAGAAAACCATGTCCATGGCTCTTTGAAAAGTTGCTTCAGCATTCATTAGAACAAAGGGCATTTTCACATACATGAAAGTGCCCCATGGTGTAGTAAATGTTGTCTTTAATTGATCAGCAGGGTGAACTAAGATCTGATTGTACCCTGAATAGCCATCCAGCAAAGAAATTCTTCTAGAACCTACCACCCTTTGTAAAATGTGATCCATCTTTGGTAAAGGGTAGTTGTCTTTTAATGAAGCTTTGTTCAAGTCTCTAAAGTCTATACAAAGCCTGATCTCTCTAGTTTTCTTCCTAACCGACACCAGATTAGACACCCATTCAGAATATCTAATAGGGACAATAATACCAGCTTCATACATTTTCATGATCTCCTTCTGAACCAAAGGCAACTGAACAGGGTTTATTCTGCGCAGTTTCTGTTTGAATGGTTTTTGGTTTTCTTTGATGGGAATTTTGTGCTGTATTATTTCAGCGTCATAGGATTTAAGATCTTCATAAATCCATGCAAAAACATCATAAAACTCTTTAAACAGCTCTATGTATTTAAGTTTAATGTGAGCTGGTAAAGTTTTAGACAGTTTAATCATCATAGGTTTAAGTTCACTGCCTATATTGCACTCTTCTACTTCAGCCTCTACAGGTTCCAGTTTTGGATTTTTTGTAACATCGTCAAGATTAAACAACTCTTCTAAAGGCACTAGACCGCTTGGAAAACTTTCATCTTTAGAGTGCAGAGTTTCTAACTCATCTGTTTCGAACTCTGCATCCAATTCCGTTTTTTTTTTTTGTTTGCTTGACAGCAGGTTAATATTAACAGGTTCAGGAGATGGTTCTTCTTCACCAAGGAAATTTTCTTCACTGTAGTCTGTATCATAATTTGAGTCCGAACTGTGTAGTTCAAATTCATTTCTGAATTGCATGAAGTCTTCTATTTGTTTATCATTGTCAAACTCCTACCAATGTTTTTCATTATCAGGTACAGCTGGTCTAAATTTATCTCAGTTGTGCAGTCTTTGGTTTCATATGGCGTCAAGCATGTCCTAGCTGCAAAGGCTAAATTGTGGGCCGCAATATTTCTTTTTCTTGGGACAAAAAACAGTTTAGACTCCTCAAAGGTTTTCAAAAGTTCCATGACATCGTTTCGGTAGGCTCTAAGTCTGGGATGATTTGTGTTATATTCCCCATTGACTTGCCTAATGAATAACTCTAAATCCCCATACACATTAATTCTTCTGACTCCTAACTTTTTCAATAAATGTAAGCCTAAGAGAAGGGATTCATATTCTGTTGTGTTATTGGAACACTGAAAATTTAATCTATAGGAAATGCTTTTTGTGTGGTTATTTTCAGTGTTGGAAATCCAGACACCTGCACCAGCGTTAGTTCTAGTGCAGGATCCATCAAAATACATACTCCACAGAGGACTAGTTTCAATTTCATCTATTTGGTGAACGTCCTCTTCAACTACTGTGCTTTCCAATTGTTCTTGAGTATCAGCACTCAGCTGAATTTGTTTCATTTCCTCAGATATATTATTGGGTTGAGGACCGCTTTCTTGACTCTCAATGTTTAAAAGCAAAGGATGCATGACTTGTAGTTTAAGACCTTTGTTTAGTTTGATAATGCTTAACAGTTCAGCAAACTGTTTTGACAGTTCTATGGTGTTCACCTCTTCCTCCCTATCGGCCATTAATCCTGTTAAAGTGACTTGTTCACCAAGTGTTTCCTCATTAAACATGATAAAAGAATCAAGGCCTGTATTTACAGAATACATAGGAGAGTTTGTGGTTTGTCTTGTCTTGTAACTGTGTATTTCATATGGGACTCCCTGTAAAGTCTTCTATTCTGATTGAAAACAGGGATAGTCACATAAGTCATGTCCATTTGCATAGTCCCCTGTAACTTAGCCCCCCAAGATCTTGATAGTAACATTCCATACTTTGGGGGCACATCAACCACAACAATGTCCATGACTAAACATTTGGCTAGAATTTGGGCTAAGTTAACACAGAGGTCTTTGATTAATCCTAAACATTTTACTCTGATGGAATCAAAGGAGTAAAGGTCTTTGTAAGGTCTGGTAATTTCTAAACCCAGGCTCTCCATTACAACTTTTGGCATTAAATTATGAGAAGCCTCGGAATCATGCATAGCATTGTGCAAAATTTTGTCATGAACGTTTAAACTTACATAAAAGCGAGGAACATGTCCCTCTTGATATCTACCTTCAATATTAGGACCAAAAATCAGCTTTGGTTGGTCATCATTAGGATTGACTGTGTCCTCATTTTCTTCAATTTTTAAAGCCTTCAAAATTTGGGTTCTATATACATGTTGGGCAGCTAACTCAGTCAAGGGAATAGAGATTTTGATCTTTGAAATTTCTTGCTCCAGGATGAAAGGAATTTGACTCTTTAAAGTGTTGGTTTCAGCCTTATTAGCTATCATTCCATCAGCAATATCAGCTTGCTGATTTGTTTTATTTACACTTGAAAAAATTGTTTTCACCGAAGTACTAGCTGAAGTGTTAGTACTGCTAATGTCTGCACTCTATTTTTCTTTGTTTTGAGTGTATTTATCTTTATCATTACTAGAATTTACAGCCACTGTTTTTTCATTTTGTTTGACAACTTTAGGTTTGGTTGCAGTGTTGTTTTGTGAAGATTTTTCAGAGGTTTTGTTGTTGGGATTTTGTTGACTAGTTTTGCTTCTAAGGTCATATTCTCTTTGAGACTTTATGATGAAATTTTCCATGTCTTGATAATAATTTTCATCATCATCTCTTCTATCATCATAAGGTGTGTATAGACCTTGTTTTTTGTCGCAATGAATCTCAAAGTCGTCATCTTCCACCCCAAACATGTTGACATCATCTTCCTCTGTTATCTCGTCTGTTTCCTCAACCTCACTTACATAGTTTTGATGAAAGGGAGGGGTGATCTATTGATCATCTTCCCTAGGTCTGTTTGGAGGTTGGTTCCTTCTAAAATTCTTATTTTGGCTCTGGTTTCTATTTTGAGGAGCATTTTGGTTTTTGCTTGCTTGTGCTCTCTTAATTATGCTCATTTCTTTCATCGTTTCTTCCATCATTTTCTCCATTTTTGAGTTGGAAGTAGAGGGTGTAGATTCCTCTCTAAAGGACACACTCTTTTCATTTTTCATTCTTTCTCTCTTTTCCATTAAGTTGACCTCCACAAAAAGAGTTCCTCTTTTCATATCTTCAAGAGTTGCAAAGTCTCTCTCTCTCAGTTGATAGGCCATATCAGGGTCAAACCCTTCAGGAAACTTGTTTAAAGCTGAGCCTTGTGGAGGTTTTAGTTCTGGGGAAAGTGCATTATACACACTGTTAAATCTGGTGCAATAAGCTTGCACACTTTCCCCAGTGTTTCTATGGAGGTTCTTGTAATCAGGAAGGACCAGGAGAGAATTCTTCTTTACTTCCCATTTGTTTAAGAAAGTTTGATGGAAGGCTTGGAGATCATTAATATTGTGGGGGGTTAAACCTTTGAACCATTTTCTTATTTCTCCCCCTAAACTCTGAGAAAATAATCTAAGCTTGACAGAATCATCATCAATTTCATTTCTGTCAAAGTAGTCATTCATTTTATCCACATGTTGTGATGCAGTTGTAGCATTGCTAGCATCATATAATGGAATTTTGGACTGATAGTCCTGTGGAAGATTGACTAATGGTGCAGGAAGGAGTAAGGGAGCATACCATGTTGCCATGATACGTGGTGGGGGTGGATTTACAAGAGGTGGATTAACAAGAGGGAAAGTGGGCTGAAGTGAAGTGGTTTTAACAGTGGATGTAGGGTGAGAAGAAATGGATGGACCAGGAATAGATTGCTAAGATAATCTTGGATTAGAGACACCTAAATTGTGAAGGAAATGAAAATTAGGAGTTGTTGTTTCTCTACTGCCAAGATGTTCACTTGTTTCAGGAGATGAAAGTGAAGACTCAGAATCTAAATTATCTAAGTCACCAAGAGACCTAGTTCTAAAAGGATTTACTAAGTCAACTTGTGATTTTTGTAGAGCTGAAAAATTTTCAGGGACTGAAGTAGCTGTCAAGGGTGATCTGAAAATAGTTGATAATTTAATCCTAGGAGACTTCCTAAGGATATTTTCTGGGTTGTCAACTAACTCAGGTGGATCAGGGTCAGGATAGGCTCTAGTGTGAATCTTTCTAGGAGCCACTATGCTGTGTTTTTCAGACCCAAATAAACAAGAAAAGTTCAACTAGGTATGACAATATTTTAGAGGTTAACTAATCTATTTACAGAAATTTCAATCCTACAGTTCTCTAATTGAGTTTGACTAATGTTATAATGTTGAGGGTTCTTCCCAGTGGAGTCTTAAGGTCTGCCAAGGATTGTGGAGTCTCCAAGTGGAATTTTTTAGCTCCTAAGGAGGTAAAAGGTTTTATGGTCCACCACCATGTTTATTGGATACCAATCTGAAATATTGTTGGTGTTTTCTGAGTTATTTTTCAGTCGTGTGGTTTCTAAGAATATTCTAACTCTGTTTCAAAACTTAGCTATGGTTATGAGATGAAGACAGTCTATCCTTATGGCCAAGCCAGCTGATTTTTCAAGGTCAGATAAAGACTTATGGGAATCCTAGGGTTCACCTAGTTTGTCACTGATTCAAACAAGTTTTATCATGATTACCAGTTTCTTGGTAGTGCTTGAAAAGGTTGCTTTTTACTCATAATGTTTTTGAAGGGTTTAAAGGGAACCCAAGGTACAAATTCAACTGATTTCCCCATCAGAGTTGCCAGAAATGTTAGGAATCTGTAATTAGCAATATCGGTGAAGTCCAATCACAGAAACAACATAGTTTCAACCACTTTGGGATTATAGGATCTAGCCCTCCTGAATTCGGAGAGGGATCTCTCCAATAAGTGCAAAGATGGATTTGTCTTTGAATTTTGGGGTAATGATATTAGGCTAGTTATCAAGGCCAAGGGTTTGTTTTGTTTTTGGATGGTTGAGCATGAATACTGTTTGAGGTGCAAAGTCCTAAATGCAAAGAGTTTCAAAGGTGAGAAGTTGTAAGCAATGAGAGTAAGCTTCGGCCAAAAAGATAGATAATTGCAGGTTTTATTCCATTGGGCTATGGAGTCATAATAGGGTTTAATTAGAACAACAAGAGGCAAGAGTGGTCCATGGGGCAAGTCATCTATGTCTAAGGATCTCTTTGAAGTTTGATTTATGGAATGAAATGATACAATAAGTAGGAGAATTAAATAGATGAGGAACAAAGAGCAGCCCAGGATCTGGTAAGTACTTCTAAACTTGCCAGCCTTTGACATAGACTCAAGAAAAACATAAAAGTAAACTAGGATCTGGTAAGTACTTTTAAACTAGCCAGCCTTTGATACACTTTCAATAGAAAACACTTTAAAACCAAGGGAAACTTAAAGGCAACCTTTGGAGTAGAAACTAGCAGGTCGGGCTCACCACAAATCCTCTCCTAGCTCTGCTTTATTTGGTTACTTTCAAGACAAACACAAAGATAACACAAAATGGCCTAAGATCTGGTAAGTACTTTTAAACTAGCCAGCTTTTAACATAGTCCAAGGGAAACATTCAGACAGTCTTTAGGGATAAAACTAGGACCAGGGCACACCATATCTTCCATAGTTCATCTCCACTTAACTAATACTGAACATAACATTCAAGAATAACATTCAGCTAAGGCAATAAGAAGAGGGAACGCCAACATTACTATGCTTAAACTGAATTAAATCATTCCTAAATAACACAGATTGGAAGAAAACATATATATAAATATTTTCAATCAGAGAAGGTTACTGTTGTACAGTAGATCCCAACTCTATGCATGTTGTTCTTTATAAGAGAATATGAAACACAGTGAAAACATAAACAAAATAAAAAGTTACAATTAGAGAAACATCACCGTCAACATAGACCAGGATCCCATAAATCAGCTTGTATTGATGCTCCAAACCAGTTACAACTTTAAGTCCAGTGCTTTAGTTTAGCAACCATCTACACATCTCAGCCTAACCTATCTATCACAAGCAGAGCTCCAAGAGCCAGTGAACACTATTTACAATCAGAAAATTAAGCTCAAGTGTATATCAAAGTTCTGCAACCAATAGTTTATCATCTTCTACAAAAGTCTTTATAGAAGAATGAGGAGGTGAGATCTGATAAAAGATCTCTCAGGACAATTAATACAGATCCAAGACTTCTTGGCCTTTGAGGGGCTCGATAGAGAAGTTTACAAACATTCTGTCTGTATCAACTGTTTTTACGTTGGAGTAACTCTGCAGATATTTTTTGCATTGAAGTTCCTTGCAGAAGTAACTCTTCGGCTGCGTTGAGGCAAAATATCTGATTTTAAACAATAACTTCGGCCTTTGTTGAATGCTTTGAGGCACAGGTGGCACTCATGGTAGCTTGGAGGAATCAATTCGCCTCAAATGTGGCGGTGGAGGCCTTTCTGTCTGTTTAAACACTTATGATTTCTTTTAATTGTGTTTTAACTCTGGAAATTAGGATTTTGATAATTGTTCTTAGCCGTGATCCCCGCAAAATATATCTTTTAATCCTTTGTTCTGATAAATTTTGGTCTTCGTCACTGATACTCTCTGACTGTGCCTGATTCATGGTTTTTGCTGATGTACAGGGCTGCGCAGGGGCGATATGGCATCAATGCCTGAAGAAACATTGATGAAACGTGAATCTCGATCCTGCAAAGGATTTTATTTGCTGAATGGGGGACGGGAGGATCGTCACCCTCCGCCTTTGAAATTTCTTGAGTTATGGCGAAAAACCATAGTAACCCTGCACAATACAAAAACTATTAGAAACTCCTGCATATATAGGTTTATTGCTACGGAGGACATGTGGAGGAAGCGTGGCCGTTGGATGGCATCATCCAACGGTCAGGATTGATCGAGAGAAGGCGTAGTGAAGGTGGAAGAAAATTTTGAATCAGGGTCGTCGATCGCGCAGAGAACGACGGTCGGGAGCGGAAAATGGAAATTCAAAACGGGAAATGTTGACTGGGCGATGGAAGTGGGCGATGAAATATGAACCGTCGATCTACAGATCAGATCGACGACGGAAATTAATTGGATGTCGCGTCGTAGCCCGGTTAACTGTCAGGCATCTTCCGTGAGCGATAGCCGTTGGATGGCCCGACCCAGATCGGACGGTGGATGCCAATATCGCGCGGGGTCCACGTCCGAACGTTAACGCGCGATGGACGGTGGTTTTATGAACAATGCCCAAGACGCGTGTCGGCCAGCATATGGAATCACTGTCGATCGGAAAAAACCACCCTCACCCCAAAGGCGGTGCGATAGATACCACGCGGTTTTCAAAATGGTGAGTGGAATGTGGGGACCACAGGAGAGATGGAATCCGCGTCGTCCGATCTTCAGATCAGATCGACGGTGCGAAACGATTTAAAAAATGGAACCGGCGGAAATATTATGACATAATAAAAAATCGAAAAATTAACATAACCAAAGGTTTATATTAATTTACGATGCGGCTTGGCGCCCGACTGTGGGGCCGGGGGTTATATGAAGGGTGAAATGACTGGGGGTTTATGCAGGAAGGGACTAAAGGCAATCGGGCGACGTGATAAGCGCTTTGGAGGTCTGGCGCTAGGGTGTATGGAAGGGAGGGGTTAGAGACTTAGCCCAAGGGGGCTTAAGTCTATAATGTATAAAAAATGTGATTTTTATGGATTTCCAATGGTTTTCAAGGGAAATTGAGGGTTCCGATATAGTTTAAAAATGATTTTTAAACTATGTAAAGAGGATTTTCACGAAAGGGAGAAAAGGAATCATGAAAATAGAGGAGTTTTATGGAGAAAAGGGGGAGCAAATGAAAGTTAGTTTTGGGAGAAGGGGAAAAGGGAAATGGTGCTTGCAACAATATTCTAGCTTGGAAATCAGCAGGATTTCTGAGTTCTGAAGGGAAACAGCAGTGAAGTTTTGGACAGAGGAAAGGCATGAGGCCTTCAAGACTCTTCAAGAGCCAACACTTTTTAGTAATAAAATTTGTTCCTTGAAGGCTCAAAAAGTCTTAGCCACCTTTTGATATAACAAATTTTATAGTTGGCTAATACTGCAAAGGTCACAAAATATATATTTAGAATGTAGTTCTTATTAGAGCTTTAGAAGGTAACTGAGAGTGTGTTCGACAGAAGCAAGCGTAAGTGAGCTATCAAGATATTCATAGCATTGTGTACCGCCACATTCCGTATGAAAAAGAGAAAGAAGTTGGATCAAATCGTAGAAAAGGATGTTACGCTACAATAATGCAAAAGCATATCGTATCTATACTCCCAGAGAGCAGGAAAATTGTGGTAAGAATGGATGTGAAATTCATGGAGGAGAGAGCCTTCAGGAAATCTCGAGAAATGGCCAAAAATACGAAGATTGAGGAAGATCCACTGGTACAGCCTCAACGGCCTACAGAGGATAGTTCAAGTGCCTCTCCAAGGCACAATGGTTCTGAGGAGAGCTCCTCCAAAGAAAAACATGAGGGAGAGCAGGTAAGACCACCCATAACTAATGGAAGACCGAGCAGAGAACTTAAAAAAATTCTTAAGGATGCAGAAGAATTTGTTGGAGCCCCTAGAGAAGGAAAGAGGATAAGGAAATAGCTAGATAGATATTAGGCACTGGTATCTTAGGTTGGTGAACCATCTACCTTTCGGGAAGCAGCTCAGCATCAAGTATGGGTGGATGATATGGTGGAGGAGTATAGCTCCATCATGACAAATGATGTATGGGAAGTAGTCCCTAGACCACAAGACAGATCAATTGTAGGATCCAGATGGATCTACAAGATCAATTACGCTGCAGATGGTAGCATAAATATGTTCAAGGTGAGATTTGTAGCTAAGGGGTATGCACAAAATGAAGGCATTGATTATGAATAAACCTTCGCCCTAGTAGCTCGCTACACTTCTATTAGATTTTTCATCTCTCTGGCTACGGAGATGGGATGGGAGATTCACCAAATGGATGTCATGATAGTGTTCTTGAATGACATGATAGAGGAGGAAGTGTACATAGAACAGCCAGAGGGCTTAGAGACACATGATAAAAAGACTCATGTTTGCGGGCTTAAGAAAGCCTTGTATGGTTTAAAACAAGCCCCCATGGCATGGTACGGGTGGATTGATAGCTACTTGTAGAAGATGGGGTTTTTCAAGAGTGACGCAGATCCCAACCTTTACTACTTGAGGGTAACAGATGAGCCGCTTATTCTTGTACTTTTTGTGGATGACTTGCTTTTGACCAGACCATCCAAGCTCATCAAGGACTGCAAAGAGAATTTGGCAACAGAATTCGACATGAAAGACCTCGGGTAGATGCATTATTTTCTTAGATTAGAAGTTTAGCAGTGGAAAGGGGAAATCTTCTTAGGAAAAGGAAGATACACGACATAAATATTGAAGAGATTTCAGATGGAATACTATAGACCCATGGCCATGCCAATGATTACTAACTAGAAGAAGATAGACACATCGGAGAATGATGAGGCTGATCCCACCTTGTAGAGAAAACTCATTGTATCATTGATGTATCTGGTGAATAATAGACCAGACATCTATTATGCGGTGAATACCCTCAATCAGTTCAAGGTGGAAAAAAGGAGGGCTCATTGGGTAGTAGCCAAACATGTTCTTAGATATATTAGAAGGACAATCGAGTATGGGTTTAAGTACACCAAGGGTAATGACGTCCAGTTAAGTGGGTTCACAGATGCAAATTGGGGTTGGAGGCACAAGAGATCGCAAATAATGCTCAAAGGCATCGTTTCAGTCTCGGATCAAGAATGACCTCCTGGTGCAGCAAGAAACAAAAGTCTGTAGCACTGAGCTTAGTCGAGGCAGAGTACATGGCAGCGAGCACAGATTCGTGCGAGGCCATATGGCTCTGCAAGTTATTCTTGAACCTGCTCAAGAAGCAGATGGAACCGACTGAGATTATGTGCGATAATCAGAGTTGCATTAAGCTCTCTGAACATCCTGTGTTTCATGACCGGTCGAAACACATTGATATTCCGTGTCACTTTATCAGGGACTATGTCCAGAGGGGAGCAGTACAGTTGCGATACACTCCTATAGGAGAATAGGTGGCAGCTATCCTCACAAAGGCTCTAAGTAAGATCAAGTTCACTTACTTTAGAGAGAAGATGGGGATGGTCGAGAACCCCTTCCATTAGAGGAAAGGGTGGTATTCAGAATAAGAGGGAGCTGTAATACAGATGCTGTAGTAGCAGGGCAGCAGTACAAGAAGCAACAACGCAGAGATGAGGGGCAGCAGCGAGGACATCATCAGCGCAGCAGATGATGTAGAGTCAGAGCAGTACAACGGTATCTTGCTTAAACACTTTCCTCGCCAAGAGGGAGTGTTGATTTCTATAGCATCAGAAAGTGTTCTAAGTCTCATTTTTGGTAGAGAGACTTGGACATCAGTTATCCAGAGAACCCAGAAATTATTTGTGGAAATTCCACTCAGTTATGACTTTATTAAAATAATTAATTATTTTAATGCAGACCCTAAGTTTAAACTTAGGGAAATTAAATAATTAAAGGGTATTAATAGAGCAGAGTGTGAATCTTCTAGAAAATGAAGATCAAGTCATCTTTTAATCTGAGCCATTGATTAACGATATAATCTTAGCCGTTGATTCGTCAGCAGAAAGACTATAAGAAGAGACTTGAGGGCCATTTGGAAATCAAGCCGGGGACACTCCTAGTATCCGAAGGAAATCGATTCTAAAGCAAGAGAATTTGATTTCAGTGGGTGAGTTTGTAGAGGCTGGGTTGCAGACGCAGAAGGAGGGAGGAGTCAGTTATCGGGAAGCAGAAGTCAGGAGGTTGAAGGGAAGGGTGAGTTGATCAGCATCAAGAGCCCCTCCATGCAGAATCACGCAGTCCAGAGAGGGATTGCGCAGAGCTGTCACGCTGGATGACACAGAGGGTGAAGGAGGTCACCCCGAGGGTCTAGAAAATTCAGCAAGGTGCTTGCTATTTTTTCTCTTCTCATCAGACTCATGTAAATGTACTTTCCATTTTTTGAAGATTGTTGAGTCTCAAATCTGCATCTTTCTTATACATCTTCCTAGACCTTTTTCACTCACCTGAACCTTCCAAGTTGTCAATATAATTTTATATTAATTGAAAAAGAGCATCTAAAATGGTTTTTAACTATATTTTGTGTCTGTTATTTGATTTAGATCTTTTCTCATTTAGCTGCGGAATCTTGCCACTTTCCGCAGCTGCTACAACTTTCCGCAACCATTTTCTGAAAGTCTATGTTACAGGTGTCTTCAGGAAAAATGAGCCACATGGGCAAGTTAGAAATGATGTGGACATGGATCATGTCCTATTGGCTCGAGCAAAATCACCTAAGGAGGCGGTGGTCAAAGGTGGCCAAGTGGAAGTCAACCGTAGAATCCCACGGTGACAGGACTCTGTTTCTCATCACGTGAGGATTTTCATGACTGTTTCTAACTTACGAGAGACACATCAACACCTGTACACGGCTCCATAATCCGAATCCAACATCCACTCTTCATATATTTACTCCTCAACGCGGCCATGATCCTAGATCTCTGGACGTAATGGTTTACGTGTTTTCTATCAGCATAAACTTTAGGTAATTAGTTATATTTCCTTTGTTATAAATAATGTGTTTGCATACGCATATTAGTTAGTCTCCATTAGCCTCCAGATATCTCTGTAATGTAATTATGTTGCCACTATGCCATAATATCACCTCTCTATTATGACTGCATTTTAATATATAAGAAGACTCTGTTTCCAAGCGTAATTCGTACTTGAAGGCTGTTGCCAAGGCTGGTGCAGAGGGCCCCTACACATGCTGAGTTTTTGTGCATTATTGTATAGTTCTTGTTTTATTTCTTTAAATTCATTGTGCCATAATCATTCATGTGTTTATACATTGCATCTTTCATGGTATTTATGCTTCATCTCAGTTTATAATCTTTCATGCTTTACACTTTACCGTCCATAATCTTCACATGTTTTATGTTAATCGATCGTTGTTCTTGTTTCGTATCACAAATAGGAACCCCCGCATTTGCATATCTTTTCGACTAATGACATGGAATCAATATTGTTCTCACGTTTACGATTTTTCTCGCTTGTTTAATTCCAGTACCGTTTTGTTTATTTCTACTTTGCACATTTTGTTTTAGTGATTTAGATATATTAAATTTCTCATGACATTTTCAGTTACCTCCGAAAGCCACAACTGGACTGATGGTGAGGGATTGAAGTATGAGTGTGTAGTTTGATATTAGTTTACTTTCTGCAAGTTAGATATAATAAATTGCTCATGTCATTTTCAGTTACCTCCGAAAGCCACAGCTGGACTGATGGTGAGGGATTGAAGTATGAGTGTGTAGTTTGATATTAGTTTACTTTCTGCAAGTTAGATATATTAAATTGCTCATGTCATTTTCAATTACCTCCGAAAGCCACAGCTGGACTGATGGTGAGGGATTGAAGTATGAGTGTGTAGTTTGATATTAGTTTCTTTTTCTGCAAATTAGATATCAGATTGCCCAAGTTGTTTATGGTTACCTCCGAAAGCCATAGCTGGACTAATGGCGAGGGATCAGAATATAAGTTGATGTAATTTGATTTAGATTTACTTTGTTGCAATTCTTGGATTTCTTTAAGCATAGTTTCTTTTGTGTTTAGACAGCATCAAGGATAGTTTGGTTTTCATGCTCAACATGCTCAATAGTTCATTGTTTTGATTTACTAGGTTAGCAGCACATTTTCATTTCCTTTCAAGTTTTGTCATTGTATGTTTCAAATTCCTTTTGGAGTTTCAAGTTGGTAAATCATTATAAAGGATATCATTGCCTTGAACAATCATAACCATACTTGTTTTTATTTTAGAATTTCCATCTCACATTAGAAAACTAAAAACGACAAAAAGATAAGAAATAGGTTATCTTGCACATATAGTGTGCCACACTTCATCAGCTTACGAATCCCGGATTGATAAATTAATGTAGCAATTTAGGACACACTAAATTGACCAAACATTTTGGCGCCGTTGCCGGGGAAGTGTAACTAGGTAGCCAATTTCTTAAAAAAAAAATAATAATAATAAAAGAAGGGAAAACTTGATAACTTCTTGAAGTATGCTCTCCTCTTGCACCTAGTGTGATCTGGAGGATCAGAAAAGAGAGTTATTGGTTTATTAATTTCTTAAGTATGCTCTCTTCTTGCACCTAGTGTGACCTGGAAGATCAGAAAGAGAATTATTAGCCCAACTTTTAAAAATAAAAAATAAAAATGAAAAAAAATGACATGCATAGAGCAAGAGATTCTAGGGGAAGGTTTATAGCTAAAGCCAAGAGTTCGATTTTTACAACTCCATCTTCTTCAAGGCATAGACAAGAATCACCACCATCTACCCCTAGCCTTAAGATTTTTGGAATTCAAGGAACAGCTGAATTAGAGGATTCTCCTATACCACCTACTAAATCCCATTTAGAAAAAAAAGAGACTCTCTCTCATCCTCCCTTGATAGAAGAACCAGAGGACTTTAAGGACTCTAAAGAAACTATCATGGCAGAGGAAATAATAGATGGATTTGGAGGTAGAGGTAGAGGTAGAGGAGGAGGAAGCAATGGAGACAACAATGGTGAAGATAATAATGGAAGAAATAGGGAAGGAGATAACTTGTTTGGATTCCCTATGGTTGATGAGGAAACTCATACAACAATGAAAAATATCTCACCATCTGTCCTCCCCAACTTTTATGGATTGTGAAGTGAGGATCCTGAAACATTTCTGTTTGAGTTTGAAGTCGTGTGCCGAACCTATGACTATATGGAAGACTCTTAAAAACTCAAACTATTTCCTTCAACTTTGAAGGGAGCTGCTTTGAAATGGTTCATGGGATTAGCTACTCAATCTATTAGGACTTGGAATGATATGAAACAAACATTTTTGGATAGATACTTGGACTATTTTATTCCCACCAATCACAAGGATGAGGTATTCAAAATGATGCAAAAAGAAGACGAAAATTTGGAAGATTTACTTGAAAGATTTCAATACAACTTGAAAAGAGCAAAGATGAGCAACTTAGATGATGAAACCTTTAAAGCCCTCATATTAAAAGCCATTAGAGATGAATGGATAGATATTTTAAACATGATGGGGAAAGGAGACATTTCTCAACTTCCACTTCGTGACATAATAGAACTATGTGTCCATCTCTCAAGAGGAAAATCTAAAACAGGAAAAGGGCCTAGGGATCCTTCTCTTATTAGGGCTAACAAATCTGCAACTGGATCAGTAAGTAGGGAAGATATTGGTAATATGCTTGATGAATTCAAAACTGATATCTTAGGGAGCCTTGGTGAACAACTAGAGACCCTTAAAATTCAAAACAAGCAGAAAGCAGAAACAGATGCTCTAGCCATCTTTTGTCTGAAATGTAGGAAGAAACATGCTTTAAGGGAATGTCCCTTGGATGCAAAAGTTGTAGAAACATGTATAATTTGCTCAGAGAATCATGAGATCAAGGATTGTTCTTCAATTCCTGGACTCAAAGTTGTCTTTCAAGAAGACCCAAATTCAGTAGAATCTCTCTGTTTTGTTGCAAGAAGACCTTGGCAGGGACAAAAAACTCAAGGGTTTAACAACCCTATGAATCTTCAAAACCCACCAAATTGGAATCCTTGGCAACAACCTTGGCTCCAACATCAAAATCCATATCAGCCATGGGTACAAGGGATGCAAAATCCTTATGGGATATTTGCTCAATTTTATCAATATCCTCCATCTTTTCAAAATCAACAAGCTCCACAACTTCCAAACACAAATCCACAACTTTCATTGCCATTTCCACAACAACAACCTTCTCAAAAAAATCCAAATCCTCAACTCATGCTCCCATACCAACAAAAGAAAAATCAACTTCCAGCTCAGCCATTGCCAAATCCTAACAATAAAAATCCTCAGAATACTTACATGATAGAAGGACAGCAATTTCCTACCTATATGATTGTTCCTCTCAATGATGTACAACTCAAATCTGGTAAAGTTTTAGAAAAACCTTCTATAGATATTCAAGAACAAGATACCTCTGAGGAGAACTCTCTTAAAGTCAATGAGAGTTCTGAGGAAGCATCTCTTCAAAATTCAAACATTCAAAAGAAAAAGAAAAGTTAACACCCACAACTCCTATAGTTGAGCAACCTGCATCTTCATCTACACCTCCTTTTCCTGAAAGACTACAAATTGACAAGGGGTGGAAAAACAAATCTTGTTGCCTAACTATGATTTTCTAGATGAATTGAAGAATGTTTGTATCAAGATTCCCTTGCTACAAGCCATTCGAGAGATTCCTATTCTAGCAAAAACCATAAAGGAGTTGAGTTTCAAAAGACCGGGAAGGAAACTAAAAGATACAAGAAGAATCCACCTGGTAGGAAAGATTGCAGATATTATGATGGGAAAAATTACCATGCCGAAGTATGTAGATCCAGGAAGTCCAATTGTCAAGACACATATAAATGGGATAGAAATTCCAAACACATTGATTGACTTAGGGGCTGCTATTAACATTATGAGTAGACGGACTATGGACCAGCTAAAACTTCCTAACCTTCTTTTTACACCTACTTTACTGCAACTTGCAGATCGATCAATTATTAAACCAGATGGTGTATTAGAAGATATTTCAGTCTCCTTAGATTCTTGGGAATATCCGGTAGATTTTATGATTTTGACTCCCAAGAGTAATCTAGGAGGACACCCACTTATCTTAGGAAAACCTTGGCTAGCCACAGCTGATGCTTTTATTAGTTGTAGATCTGAGGATATGTACATTTCTAATGGTAATTCGACAAAGAAATTCAATTTGTATCCTCCAGCAAAAGCAATCACAGAAGTAGGAGATAATGAATGGGTTGATGATGAGGACACTATACAACCTGTCTTTACCATTTCTGAAATCAGTGAGGATAGTCAAATTCTGAACACATTAGAAAATTTTGAGACATCTTTAGAATATGACCCCACACAATTTCAATTGGAATCTGATATAGAATATTTATCATCAAGACAAATGTCTCTTTACTCTATGGAAGAGTTTGGTAGTTCTACTATTGAGATTTTTCCAGGAAAAACATTGAATATCAACAAACATTTGGAAAAGTCACAACAAGAAGAACTAATCAAAATCTTGCAAAAAAATTCTACTGCATTTTCATGGGAGTATACTGACATGAAAGGTATTGATCCTAAGACTTGCATCCATCATATCTATATTGAGGAAAACAGTAGACCAATCAGACAACCTCAAAGAAGGATGAATCCAAATCTTAGGAGATAGTGAAAGAAGAGCTCCAAAAAATACTCAATGTAAACTTCATTTATCCAATTTCAGATAGCCGATGGGTTTCTCCTCTGGTTATAGTACCTAAAAAGAATGGTAAATGGAGGGTATGAATTGATTACAGGGAATTGAACAAAGCAACTTTAAAGGATCACTTTCCTTTGCCTTTTATTGATCAGGTATTAGATACATTAGCAGGTAAAAAGTACTTTTCATTTTTGGATGGTTTTAGTGGCTATAATCAAATTCGGGTAGCACCTGAAGATCAAGATAAGACCACATTTACTTGTCCATGGGGAACTTTTTCCTACCGAGTGCTTCCTTTTGGGTTATGTAATGCACCTACAACATTCCAAAGAGCAGTACTAGGAATTTTTTCTGATCTAATCCATGATTGTGTAGAGGTTTATATGGATGATTTTACAGTTTATGGTAATTCATTTGAAGAGGCATTAGAAAATTTGGAAAAGTTCTTATAAGATGTAAAGAAACAAACCTTTCATTAAGCCATGAAAAATGCTTTATGATGTTTACTGAAGAGATTGTTTTAGGACATCATATTTCGGGAGATGGGATTAAGGTTGATAGATCAAAAGTTGAAGTCATCTCTAAGTTACCTATTCCAAATTGTCAAAGAGATGTTAGAAGTTTTCTAGGATTTACTGGTTACTATAGAAGATTTATAGAAAACTTCACTAAAATAGCATCTCCACTCTTCAAATTGCTTACAAAAGACTGTGAATTTAAATGGGATCCTAATTGTCAATCAACCTTTGAAACTTTGAAAACAAGAATATCTGAAGCACCTATCTTGAGAGGACCAAATTGGAAACTCCCTTTCCATATTTCTACGGATGCTTCAGATACAGCTCTAAGAGCTGTGTTGGGTCAAAAAGATTTAGTTCCTTATGCCATTTATTATACCGGTAAAAATTTGACTCCCACAGAGTTGAATTATACTGTGACTGAAAAAGAGTTTTTAGTTGTTGTTCATGCAATTAATAAGTTTAGACATTACATAACAGGCTATGAAACTTTTATTCATACTGACCATTCCGCAATTAGATATTTAATGAACAAACCTGTTACTAATGGCAGAGTGACAAGATGGCTCTTACTTTTGCAAGAATTCAATATTACTGTGTTGGATAGACTAGGAAAACAAAATACAGTAGCTGATTTCTTGTCTAGGATTCAGAATACTAAAGAAGATTCTCCTGTAGAGGATAAGTTTCCTGATGAATACTTGTTTGCGGTAACTATTAAGACTCCTTGGTATGCAGATATTGCTAACTATTTGGTTACAGGGAAACTACCTTCACATTTATTTCCAAGTGAAAAACGAAAAATTATTCGGGAGAGTTCAAAATATTCATGGATTTCTAACGAATTGTTTAAAACAGGGCCAGATCTTGTGATCAGAAGATGTGTCAGGGAAGATGAAATGCCTGATATTCTTAAGGCATGTCATGATGAACCATGCGACGGACACTTTGCGGACAAAAGGACGGCCTATAAAATCCTTTCTTTGGGATATTATTGGCCTTCCCTCTTCAAAGATGCAAAACAATATGTCAAAAGGTGTGACAGCTGCCAAAGAGTAGGGAAACCTACCCTTTCAAATGAAATGCCATTGCAAACATAGGTACTCATTGAACCCTTTCAAAAATGGGCTTTAGATTTCATTGGACCTATTAATCCACCATCCAAGCAAAAGAAGTATATATTGGTTTGTACTGATTATGTTACTAAATGGGTAGAAGCCAAAGCATTAGTATCTGCTACTGAAAATTCGGTTGTTCATTTTCTTTATGAGGATATTTTTACTCACTTTGGTGTTCCAAGAGAAATTGTGACAGATCAAGGAAGCCAATTCACATCCAACTTGGTGGAGAAGTTGATGGAAGAATACAAAATCAAGCACGGAAGATCTACTCCTTACCATCCGCAAGTAAATGGTCAAGTGGAGTCTACAAACAAAGTTCTTGAAAGTATCATCACCAAAACTGTTCATCTACATAGAAGAGATTGGGCAGAAAGGCTTCCTGAAGCCTTGTGGGCCTACAGAACTACATGGAGAAATACAATAGGACATTCTCCCTATGAACTTGTTTATGGGAAAGAAGTCCTACTCCCCATTGAGTTCCAAGTCAAGACCTTCAAGATAGCAGTTCAATTGGGGATGAATTTATCAGAAGCCCAAAAGCATAGAATGGAGCAATTAAATGAGCTAGATGAGATCAGACAAGAGGCAATTCTAAGAGCTGATCTAGTTCAATATCAAAGAGCTAAATGGCATGACAAGTACATCAAAGAGAAGAAGTTTCAAGAAGGAGATTGGGCATTGTTATTTGATTCCAAGTTTAAATATTTTCAAGGAAAATTTCAAACTCATTGGCTTGGGCCATATGAGATTGACAAGATCGTTAGCAATGGAGCGGTAAGAATCAAGACCATTGATGAGTTTCAAACTCCTCTTATTGTGAATGGCCACAGATTGAAAATTTATCATAAGTCACTCTCAAAAGAGGAATTTGTCAAAATGTTTCAAGAAAATTCTGCAATCAGGCTGGTACAGAAGAATTCTTCTTCTCCACCAGCCTAGCTACAAAAAAATAAAAAAATGTATAAGCCTGAAAACCAATCACTGATTGGCAGTCTTATACAGAAAATATTGGGTGAAAATCAGGAACACCTGACACCCTATATTTTCCAAAAAAAAAATTCTCTCTTTCATTTCACAAGTTTTGTGACCACCCACTCCATTCCATTCCACTTCATTCCACTTCATTTCACTCCACTTCATTCCATTTCACTTCATTTTTCATTCCATTTTACCAATAAAATTCTTTTTCATGACCATTTCCATTTAGTCATTTGTCATCCGTTCATTTCCATTCACCCAAATAATAGTTGTGTCAGTTTCCGCAGCTGACATCTGTTTCCGCAGCTGACACCAGTTTCCGCAGCCAGAAGCAGATTCCGCAGCTACCACTTTGTTTTCAAAAGAATGTACAGCCAGATGTTATTTCCATAATCTTGAAATAAAATGCAGGTATGAGGACCAAAAATGAAGACATGGAGCATTCAAGATATCAATGAGGAGCAACAAATTGAAGACCAAGAAAAAAAGGCAAAGATTCCAAGGTATGAGTAAAAATTCATTTCAAATGGCATTTAAAACACATTTTTATATAGTTCTAAACCATAAGCTCCATCCATTATGTGCAATGATTATATTGACAAACTCTGTAACCCTTTCATGATCTCCATATGATCCTCCCGCATTCATTCTCAAACGGTCCCATAATTAAACTTCCGATCTTCACTCATACTCCGATATTCCACCGATGAAAATGAGACGTAGTTGATTTGACTACGGCTTCTTTCAGCTGCATAAAATCCATAGCCATTGTTTAAACGTGCTTACATTTATTTTGCAGCCACCAAATTTCAAACACTGGCGGATGTTTTATACTCTTCCTATTATTCTATTAATCTCACAGCCGTATCTCTGCCGTGCTCACGAAACCCTTCTCTGTTCCGCTTCGTTCTCTATTACGCTACAGTTTGTATACCCACTCTCTGATATCTACCTACAGTCATCGTGCTCATTTTTGTTTATTCAGCCATCCTACTTCCATTTAACCCTCCTCATGCAGGCAAGTTTTTAAAGAGCAAAGAGAAGGATGGGTAAATTTTTGAGAGCAGAACCAGAAGGACCTAAGTTCATGGAAGGATATCCGCAAGTCAAGGATATATTGAAGAAGGAAAAGTGGCTGCGGTTTATCCAAAAGTTTAGAGGCTACCATAAAGAAGTGACAAAAGCTTTTGCAAGATCGTTCAATGGCCTGGAAGTAGAGATTGGAGACCTTAAGTTCACGATGAATGAGGCATCTATAGCATCTGCCACAGAACTTCTTCAAGAGGGTGAACGATGATTTAAGAACAAAAGCATTAGTGATGAAGCTTGGAGAGTAATTCTACATAACCCAGGTATGGACATAACTATTTTTAAAAGAGGAATTCATGTTCATGCTTTGAAAGAGGAATGGGCTACTTTGCTGCTAGTTGTTCAAAAATTCATTACCTGTGAAGGTCGTTTTGGGTCCATGTATATGTACCATACCAGATTGCTGATGAATTTTCTAGATAATCAAACTCTCAATCTCCCATATTTTCTATTAAATAGTTTGAAGAAGATGTCTCTGACTGTTCAGAAACATTTAGGGGATGTAGAACCACATCTATATCACCATGGTCTTGTAAAAATTTTGATTGAAAAAGAGTTAAAGGAGAAGAAGGACACATGGGAACAATTTTTGATTAGAAATTTCTTTGAGGAACCTCAAGAAATTCCTGAAGGTAGTACATCAAGAAGGAGTAGGAGAAAAAGAACAAATGATGAAACTCAAAGTACTCCTACTACTACAATTGAAAGAACTAGTAGGGAAGAGAGACTGTCAAAAAGGAAGAAGAAAGAAACCAAGGGTAAAAAGCCAATAACATCAAGAGAGAAAAAGTATTGAGGCTATACATCAAACTCCTTCTTCCGAAGAAGAAGATCATCAAGTGTTATCTGAGAGATTGGTTCATCTTCAAAAATAGTTATCTATAGCCAAGAAGAAAGAGAAAGGGAAACAAAAGCAAAAAGATAGTGGTCCACAACGTGTGAGAAGAAGTTCCAGGCTTAAGGGGAAGTTGAGGAAAACGCAAATGAAGGGACCTCATTTTATCGATTTGGGAGAAGAAACATCTGAACAGTCCCCAGCTGACTATAGTCCATCTCACTCTCAGTCAGTTAGTGAACCTGGTTCATTTCATTCTCAGTCAGACATTGAACATATTCCATCCCATTCTCAGCCAGATGTTGATGTGAGCCCTTCTCAGCCAGATTTTGAAGACAACTCTCCTTCACGGCATTTTGGGGACAGCCCAATAAAAATGACACCTGATATAGACCCCAAGAAGCAAGAAGTATATGATTATATAGAATCTTTAGAAAAAGCAGCTACAGGTCCCAGTACTTCGTCCATTCAGCCTCACACAGTACAAAATGATCTAGTCCAATCACTGAAACAGGAAGTCTTTGAGCTAGAGCTTTTAAATAAACACATTGAAAATGAAAATGAGGCATTGAAAGAACAAAGCAAATTGGACAAAATCATTCATGATAATACCATGCTACATCTGGGAATATGGCAGAAGAAGAACAAGAAATTGAAAAAGAAATGCCAGAAGTTAAGCAGAGCACTAGTTAATATCAAATTTAGATGCTTAATGAAGAAGCCCAGGATGTTGGCAGCACCAAGGAAGAAGAGGAGAGGGTTGGATGTACTGGCTGAAGTGTCAAGGCATATGAACTGAAGAAGAATTATCAAAATTTTGGTTGCATGAGGACATGGAACACCTTCACAGTGGGGGTATGTTGAGTCTCAAATCTGCATCTTTCTTATACATCTTCCTAGACCATTTTCACTCACCTGAACCTTCCAAGTTGTCAATATCATTGTATATTAATTGAAAAAGAGCATCTAAAATGGTTTTTAACTATATTTTTTGTCTGTTGTTTGATTTATATTTTTGCTCATTTAGCTGCGGAATCTTGCCACTTTCCGCAGCTGCTACAACTTTCCGCAGCCATTTTGTGAAAGTCTATGTTACAGGTGTCTTCAGGAAAAACGAGCCACATGGGCAAGTCAGAAATGATGTGGACATGGATCGTGTCCTATTGGCTCGAGCAAAATCACCTAAGGAGGCTGCGGTCAAAGGTGTCCAAGTGGAAGTCAACCGTAGAGTCCCACGGTGACAGGACTCTGTTTCTCATCACGTGAGGATTTGTATGGTTGTTTCTGAGTTACGGGAGACATATCAACACCTGTACATGGCTCCATAAGCCGAATTCAACATCCACTCTTCATAGATTTACTCCTCAACGCGGCCATGATCCTAGATCTCTGGACGTAATGGTTTACGTGTTTTCTATCAGCATAAACTTTAGGGAATTAGTTATATTTCCTTTGTTATAAATAATGCGTTTGCATACGCATATTAGATTAGTCTCCATTAGCCTCCAGATAGCTCTGTAATATAATTACGTTGCCACTGTGCCGTAATATCACCTCTCTGTTATGACTGCATTTTAATATATAAGAAGACTCTGTTTCCAAGCGTAATTCGTATTTGAAGGCTGTTGCCAAGGCTGGTGCAGAGGACCCCTGCACACGCTGAGGTTTTGTGCATTATTGTATAGTTCTTGTTTTATTTCTTTAAGATCATTGTGCCATAAGTCATTCATGTGTTTATACATTGCATCTTTCATGGTATTTATGCTTCATCTCTGTTTATAATCTTTCATGCTTTACACTTTACTTCTATCCATAATCTTTCATGTTTTATGTTAACTGATCAGTGTTCTTGTTTCAGATTACAAATAGGAAGCCCGGGCATTTGCATATCTTTTGACTAATGACATGGAATCAATATTGTTCTGCTGCTAATTTATTTCTCTTAGTTTTTGTTTAATTCCAGTACTGCTTTGTTTATTTCAGTCTTGCACATTTGCTTCAGTAGTTAGATTTAGATATATTAATTGCTCATGTCATTTTCAGTTACCTCCGAAAGCCACAGCTGGACTGATGGTGAGGGATTGAAGTATGAATGTGTAGTTTGATATTAGTTTACTTTCTGCAAGATTAGATATATTAAATTGCTCATGTCATTTTCAGTTACCTCCGAAAGCCACAGCTGGACTGATGGTGAGGGATTGAAGTATGAGTGTGTAGTTTGATATTAGTTTACTTTCTGCAAGTTAGATATATTAAATTGCTCATGTCATTTTCAGTTACCTCCGAAAGCCACAGCTGGACTGATGGTGAGGGATTTAAGTATGAGTGTGTAGTTTGATATTAGTTTCTTTTTCTGCAAATTAGATATCAGATTGCTCAAGTTGTTTATGGTTACCTCCGAAAGCCATAGCTGGACTAATGGTGAGGGATCAGAATATAAGTTTATGTAATTTGATTTAGATTTACTTTGTTGCAATTCTTGGATTTCTTTAAGCATAGTTTCTTTTGTGTTTAGACAGCAGCAAGGATAGTTTGGTTTTCATGCTCAATAGTTCACTGTTTTGATTTACTAGGTTAGCAACACATTTTCATTTCCTTTCAAGCTTTGTCATTGTATGTTTCAAATTCCTTTTGGAGTTTCAAGTTGGTAAATCATTATAAAGGATATCATTGCCTTGAACAATCATAACCATACTTGTTTTTATTTTAGAATTTCCATCTCACATTAGAAAACTAAAAACGACAAAAAGATAAGAAATAGGTTATCTTGCACATATAGTGCGCCACACTTCATCAGCTTACGAATCCCAGATTGATAAATTAATGTAGCAATTTATGACACACTAAATTGACCAAACAAAGATAAATATAAAACCCTCATCTGTTGCATCTGTTTTCCCACATTGGGTTTTTCCGGGGAAAATTATCCAAAAATAACTGTGTTCATGTGGTTGTTTCTATTGTGCTACTTGTGTATTTTATCTTTCTATTCTTATGCTCTTGATGATAATGAAGATTTGAAAATGTGTTTATTTCAAAATTTACTGAAGCATCTATAAATAACTTATTTCATAAGTAGGAGAAATAAACTAAGTATTGCAGAAATATTTTCCTCTTGAAAATTTTCACAATAATTTTGAGCATACTAAGTGACAAATTTTGGAAATGGGTAGGTTTGTGAGACAATGAATTTAGCCAAATGGGATTCCTAGGATTGAATTTTGTATGGAGGTCATTGAAATGTTTTGGGGTTTGCTGATGTAATTCATATAAGTTATACTAAGGGATGAAAATTTCAAATACATCATTGTCTCAATCTACCAAGTTCATTTCTTCAGGGGTCAGAGGGTGGAAGCTTTCAGCGGTGGAAGAACTTGGTTTCTTCATATTTTATTTTATAAAAAACAAAGAATAGATAGGAAAATACCTGGAAAATGAATAATTGGTGACTTGGAGCTATAACATCGACTTTATTTAGTAGAAAAAAATTTCCACACATTACCTTTTATTTTGTAGTAGCAGACTCTACTCTATTGGTTAACTTGCAAATGTGATAGTTTCTGAGTGTACCCATCCTTTCCCCTTTTTAGCCTCAAATTCATGCCTTTTAGATATGTGGCAACCTTTGATTGGGAAAAAATTCAACTGGAAAACATTTTTACAACCTTTTGACTATCATGTCAATATATGTCATGATGATGTAACTTACCTTGTCATCTACCACATCATTGAGTTGCTTAGTCAACTAATAAGTCATTCGTTAGTCATCTAACAAATCAACATTATAGCCAAGTGTCTGGTTTGTCATCAACCTAGTTGGATGCAAATTCACCTACCTTATTATCAAACTATCTTTTTGACTTCGTAGTGCACTTTAGCATCACTGTATGCATCAAAAAAAGGTTCATAGGGGTTCCGTAGTGGTTTCATAATCATCAAGTTTGGTGGGTGGTGGGTGACATACCTAATAGATTACTGACATGTTAACTGGAGAGCCTTTCAGAGACACCCCCCCCCCCCCCCCCCCCATAATTGTTATCCACTAAGCTAGTATGTTTTTTTTTAAGGCTGGGGGGTCAGGATGAACAACAATTGTTGATCAAGTGTGCCTTCCATTAATGTGTATCCCATTTAACTAATCTTTTATTAAACAATAAATGGATTTTTTCAAAATTTGTGAAGAAGACTAAGATATAAACCCAAAATTTTCAAATATAAAGGTTGTTATTCTCATAAAAACTGTAAAAAGTCTTGTAAAATGTCCCCTGCTACAATATTATATATTTTTTTTCTTTTTAACCTATTTTATATATTCCATTAACATGAACAATTCTTAACCAACTTCCACCCCATTTAATATTTTGACATAATTAATTCAACAAACATCAAAATTGAGAAACCCATCTTAAAACTCTAAAATAATAAATACAATTATTTATTTATTTATTATTAATATTATTTGTTTATTATTTTTATAATTTTTTATTTTTTATTTTTTAATGATTGACCTCGTCTTCTAATCTTGACCTCTGTTGTGGCTAATCTTTTCATGGAAGACTTCAAATCTAGGCCTTTTTCCTCCTCCCTTTTTAAACCTAGGCTTTGGAAAAGGTTTGTTGATGACACTTGTGTGGTCTGGCTCCATGGAAAAGAAAAATTGGACCTTTTCTTCCAGCATCTTAATGATCAATCTGACTTCATTAAATTCACCATGGAATTCGAAGTTGATGGAAGCCTGCCCTTTCTAGATGTTCTTATTTCTAGGAATGAGGAAAGTTATTTTTCGCATCAAGTCTTTAGAAAGAAGACACACATTGATCATTATTTACATATTGGTTCTCATCATTTCCTTGCTCATAAGCTACGTGTTCTCAGCGCCCTAGCTACCAGAGCCTTCTAGAATCTCTGATGAATGCCACGTTGAAGGACAGAAATCCCATCTCCTAAATGTTTTCAATAAGAATGGTTATAACAAAGTTCAATGTCATAGAGCTTTTCAAAAAGCATAAAAAGGTACTTTGAATAAGAAAGATCTTTACGATCGGTTATTTGGATTTCACCTTCCGTTTATTGAAGGTACTACTGATAAAATCACTAGGATTCTTAGGAGACATAATATCTCCTCAACCTTCAAGCCCCTCCACACCATTCGGAGTTCGCTTAGATCAGTTAAGGACTCGATTTTCCCTAAGGATGGTAAGGGTGATTCCATGCTCCTGTGGGATGCCCTACATTGGTGAAATTGGTCGATCCATTAATCAAAGAATTTATGAACACGTCGCTGACCTTAAGCATGATAGATCTCACTCCTCTGCCTTGGCAGAGCATGCTGAAAAGACAAAACATCACATTTTCATTGAAGATGCTAAAGTGATTGCAAGGATTGACCATTTCCACCGACGTAAGTTAAGGGAAGTCTTCAATTGAAAAGAGACCGGTAAACCTTAACAGGGATGATGGGTGGAGTGTTAGCAGATGTTGGATTCCTGCCCTTCACTCTTAGTTGATGCTTTTTCTTCCCGCCTGGTTCTCCCTATTATCTGTTCTCCTCTTCTTAAACCCCCGCCTCCGCACCCCTCCCCACCCCTTCTTTCTTCCCTTGGGTCTTCTTGCTCGAGCCTCCTCCCCTCCTCCCCCTTTTTGTAAGAATAAAATTAAAATTATGTCATTATTTCTAATTATAATATTTATAGTTATTTTTTATATATAATATATTGAAATATTTATTAATTAGGACTTAACTTATTAAAATTACTTATTAAGTAAAAATAAATAATAATAATATATATTATAATTATATACAAATATTAATTCATTCATTTTTAAGTAAATTAAATGTCTTATTTTCCTTTATTTACTCAAACTAAAACTTAAAAATTAATAAATTAAATAATAATAATAATATATGTTAAAATTATATATCACTATTAATAAATTTATTTTTAATTTAATTTAATTTTTTTAGTTTCCTTATTTTAGTCAAACTAGTTGTTGTTCTTTTTATCTATTTAAATTGGTTCACTAATCAAATTTATCATGATGAATCACACTGGTTGGTTTGAAACGCATCGACAAAATATTCTTGAATGTGATTATGAACGAAAGATTTTTTATACATTTTATGGATCACAGAAGCCAAATTCTTAATAAATAAAAAAAAATATAAAAAAATTATTATTATAAAAAATTAATATAAAAATTCACCCAAAAAAAATTAATATTTAAATATTAATAATAAATAAACAAATAAATAAATTTCTTTATAAAATTATTATTTGAATACAATTAATCCTTCTTATTCCCTTCAGAGTCAAACTAGTCGTTATTCTAACAGCTAGTTTAGCCATCTCTAAATATATTTAAACTCAATGTCTTGATATGATCTCTCACCTAGTCCTGATGATGAACCACATTGATTGGTTCGAAACGCATCAACAATCAACAATATTCTTTTGCATGTGATTATTACCAAAAAAAATTCTAAATAATAAATATATTTTTGAAAATTTCTAAATATCTATATAATTTTTATATACTACCATATTAAAAATAATAATCTTTTCTTTTTCAATTTCAAAACTAAAAAATAAGATATTGTATGACTCGATATATCTTAGAAAACATTTACTCTAACCACGTGATCATTTTGAGAGAGGGTATAAGCCTCTCCTTTACAACCATAAAACATATCATTTACGTGATCATTATGGGAGAAGGTATAAACCTCTCCTTTACAACTATAAAACATATCATTTACACTAAGAGCAAGATCCTTCCAACTTTTAGATGTTATAGGTCATGGCTTCATTGACCAAATATAACATAATTCTTGTGTACTACATAGTCATTATGAGATAGAAGTATGAACTTTTTATCTTTATAATTATTTTTAAAAAAAATTATAATTAACTTAGAGTTATTTTAATTCTAGATCTATCAAGTGTTGAGAGGGATCAAAATTTTCGAGGTGCAAATATTTCTTTACGTTTTTCACTCAAAAAAGAGGCTTGCATATGGTATTTGGCACATGGTATTAATAATAATTTGTCCCTTGATATTTGGCTTACAGGCTTCATCTAAATAAAACCTCTTTTTTTAGTTTTTGTAAATATAAATAAATTTATGGAATAAATATAAAAATAGGTTTTATTTATTTACCATACCTAAACCTCTTTACATTTTAAATTTATATTATGTTTATACATAATAATAATTAGGTTTATTTTTAAATAAGATAAACATTGTATAAAAAATGTTAATACTTTTATATGTTTTTTTTTACGTGAGATCTACCCTATACTAGGTTGTAGAGATAATACATTGTTATATTTTAATAATTAATCTTACCCTATTAAAAAAGGTTAAAACATTATATATAATATAAAGAATTAGGTTATATATGATTTAAGATTTAAGTTAATGTTTTGGCCGACATTAGCAAAAATTATTTTTATTAAAATTTTAGGACATAACAATCTTACACATTGGAGTCATACTGGGCTGTAGATTGTGTCTCTCGACGCAACAAAAGTGAAACCCTCAGTTTTTTTTAGATGTTATGGTTCATGACCTTAATGGTTGAATATAATGTAATCTTTATGGAGAAAGTATGAATCGCTTCTCCTTTGACCATTTAAAACAACCTTTACATCAAGAATGGTGACCTTAAATGTTATAGTTCTTGTGGCTCATGTGACCAAATATAGTGTAAGTATGAATCTCTTCTCTTTTGACCATTAATGGTGACCTTAAATGTTATAGTTCTTGTGGCTCATGTCATCAAATATAGTGTAATTATTAATGACTATAAGACATTTGATTAAAAAAAGGATTTTGGGTGGACGTCTTTTATTAGGGGAGGAATTGTTCAGATGGTCAAAGTGATTGGAATCTAGCTAAATTTTTTTATTTTTTATTTGGAAGTAATAGTGTTTGAATCATGTTTTTAATGATGAAAATGGATTCAATGTCATCAAAAACCTTTAAGACACCCAAAATCTTGAAGTTTAACAACTATAACTTAGATTTACAAAATATCTGCCAAATTTTATCAAAATTTTACTAAAATTTTTATATTTATCAAAACAAATAATTAGTGTACGGGCCTTTCTGGCCTACATCGCTATAATTTTGAAAAAATTTTAAAAAATTAGAACCATACCTTTTGATTGCTACATATCCTCGTTGCGTAAAATTAATTTTGGTGACCCTCCAAACCTGCCATTATTTAAGATATCTTTATAATGGTTTTATTGGAGGTCCACTCTTAAATTCTTTTGTTTATTTCGTTAGGGAGCAAAATTAATAAGTCAGCTCCCAAACATTTTTAAATTTAAGGCATTTTTACAACTTTATGCCAATATGTATTATATAATTTATTGGTGACCGACACTTCACTTACTTTAATGTATTTAAGTCATTACCTTAAAGTCTAAGCCACTCATTTTAATTTACTCTCGAAGAACAAAATGGTAAAAATTGAAAACTTATCAAAGGAAGATGGCTATCCCTTTTGATGGACCTATTATTTTCCTCACAACACAAAAATTATTTTGATAGACCTACAAACCTACTCACGTTTATGTTACTCTAATAACATTATGCATTTCACCTACTCACATTCATCTCTCTTTATCATATAAATTAATGGAGATCGATAATTATATAATTTATTAGAGATGGATATTTAATATTATTTTTAGATTTTAATTAAATATGGATTAAAAAAGTCACGCAAAGTTTTATGTTCATTGATGATGGTTTTCGTAATATTTATCATTTCTTAAAATTAATAAAATATATAATCAAACTAATTATATATATATAAATAAAATTGTGGGGGTAAAATAACAAAAATTAAAACAAATAAATTATAATTTATAAATAAAAATAAAATAAAATAATTAATTAATTACATATTTTATTATTTTATTTTAAATTATATTGTTTATCTAATAAGTATATAATATTTTTTTTTTCGCTGAGCTGGGTATGTTTTATTTATTGGAAAGATTTGGTTGGGCCGAGGCCGAATAATCAACATTGCATTGCAGCTAGCCAGCTTCCTGTTACAATTTATATCTCGTTTCATGGAATGCAAGTTTGGAAAGGTCTTTCCTTATTTATGCTGAGTTCTCCTATCGAGAGAAAGCATCCTTTGTTTGTCATGGAATCCACTTCATTGTTCGAGCTTCTGAGGATGTGGAAGAATTGATAGGAGGTGAAGTCGAGCATCATAATCTTTAATCTTCTTAATGACTTGTTGAGAACTGCGTTGTTAAACTGATCCTTCGTGTTGAGCTTTTTGATAAGGATTTATGAGTCTCCAAAGGCTTGGAAGACTTTGATGCCTCTTTCACGTGCAATGTGGCAGGCTTTTAGAAGGCCTAAGATCTCTACCTGGTTGTTTGTACCCTGCCCGAGTCCCCAACAGAAACTATTTCTTCTTGTTCCATATGGGGAGTAGATAATGCCACTTGTGGGGGGTTTCCCTTGGATCCACCATCAAAAAAAATTGTTGTTTTGCTTTGCTTCCTCCACCACTCTTGAAAAATGTTATCCGGTTCTCTTAATCACCATTCAAGGTTGGTGAAGGGAGAGACAAATGGTTGCTTTCTGACTTGAGGGGCGAGGGCTTCCATCCAGTTATTTTCCTCGGGGAGGAGTAAAGTATTTGCTTTGTGGGGTTGTTGTAAGATTGATTCGAGGAGGAGAGATTTGGATTTTGTTGCTACCTTTGCTGGAGGATGGGGAATATCATTGAAGATCTGCTCGTTTCGAGCAAGCCATATTTTCCAACAAACATATTTTGGAATGGAGAGCCAGACTCGATACCAAAGTGATTTGTTGGAGATGTTGTGAGGACAACTCTAGTTCCAAGAAGAAAAGAGCTCAACCACTGAGATGTGTTGTGGAATAGATACCTGTAGACCATGAAGGATGATTCCCCATACTTCTTTTGCAAATGAGCAGTCAATGAAAAGATGAGTCGAACTTTCACTAGCATTTCTGCATAGCACACACCTGTGAGCGCCATCGAGATTCCTTTTGGCCAGATTGTCCCCTATCAACACCTTGTTATGCATTAGAGTCAAAAAGAAAAAATTCACTTTGGGGAGTCTTAATGGATCCCAAACCTGCTTCCCTAGCTTGGGAGGTTGATTTCTTTCTTTTCTTGATTGAAATGCGTTGTATCCTGATGTTGTGGTGTAAATGCCAGATTTTCCCCAGCCCCAGCTATCTACAATTTCCTTATGCACGGGCGTGGAATCAATCAACAAATTTTTTAGTATTAATTGTTGATAGCGTAGTTGCTCCGGCACTCTGGGAAGATCCCAGTCTTGCTAGCTCCCATTTCTGTCCCAGGCAGAGATTTCATCTAATCTGTTGATGCCAGCGTTGATCAACCATTCGCGCAGGTCTTTGAATTCTTCGCGATTGCTGAGAGGCGCGTGGCCCATTATCCGGTCTTCCCATATTTTGGTTTTCTTACAATTTCCTGGGATACGATATAAATTTCCTTCAAAAAATTTTGAACTTTTGCGGCGGAGGTTCCATACCTGTGTGCCGGTTGCTGTGTTTTTTGCTAGCAGTAATCTTAGAGGGGCTCCATGCGCATACTTTATTCTATTTTTTAGTTGACTAGATTATTTGGTTCGGCTTACATTTTCCACAGGATTTTGTAGCCGAAGGAAAGATTGGTGAGGGAGGGATCACGGATCTGTAAGCCTCCATCTTCAATTCGCCATTTCACAAGCCCCCAATTTTCCAGATGAAATTTTCGGTGATTTCCTTTTCCTCCCTGCCAAAGGAAATCACGCAAAAGCCTATAATAAGTATATAATATTTTAATTATGTACTATTTATTATAATTAAAAGGTGTGAGATTTAATTATTTTGTTAGAATGTTTTTTTTTTTTAATAAGTGTGTTTGATTGGAACATAACCAGAATATATTATTTGATTGGGATAAATTACATATAAATTAAGATTAGATATATAAATTGATATATCCGTTGACTTGTAATTGATTAATTTTTAGGCTTTTGGAAAACATGGAGCATGAGACAAGGTTTGGGCTAGGGTTTGAAGACATATGGTGTCAAATTTGTAGGTTCTAATATTGATCCAAGTCAAAATGGTTTTATAGTGAAATGATGGAGAAAAACAATAGCATAAATCATGAACTCCTCCAAGGATGTTTCCATAGGCAAACCCCATGCAATGTAATGCAAGGAAGGATGTCACCATAGGAAAAACCTATGCAAAGGGAGGAAAGGGTAACTTAGAGGGTGGTGACATGATTAAGGGTGTTACAAAGCAAACTGATGTGAAACATAACATGGTGATGGGGGATGTAGGAAATGGGAATGTGGTAAAAGGGAATCCCATCAAACCTCCTCATAAAAGAAGAAACAACATTGAAGCGTAGTTGCATAGTGAAGACACTAGAGAATTTGAGAAATGAGGAAACCTTTGAATGCATAAAAGAACATGTTGTCACAATAAAACTCATGAGCATCCAACCCTTGAAAAACGTTCAAATGAGGTGGATAAGCCCTTGATAGAAGCCCAAAGGTTAAGTGGATCTAAAAATAGAGCTTTAAAGGGTTTATAGCATTATTTTACTAGCACCAAAGATAAGGAGGGAGTTGATAATCTATTTTCCGTGTAGGAAAAAGGACCAACACTGGAGGGGTCACAGAAAAGGTCCTAGAATTCCCTCCCTCATTATTCTAATAGGTGGTAATCCTCCTTTTAAGTTTTATATTTTCTTTGTTAGCTCAAAATGGGTGAATGTGAAACACCAAACCCTTATATAATATTCATCATTCCAAGGTTTCCTTTCAAACACAACATTACGTAAAAGGACCAAGCACACACAAATACTAAATGAAAGAAAGTAAATATTGCAAGACATTATAACTAGCAAACCTACCTAGAACATATATTTAGCCTTTATTTATATAATGTAAGCACATAATCAACCATGCTTTATAAGAAAACGAAAAGTTTAAAATGATGGATTAATCATCAAAAAATTTTAAAGGATTGTTGCATTCATAATCAAACAAGTTGAAAAGAGCCATCTACCTACTATTTTGTCGATTTCAAATCAAATAGAATTTATAAAATTTTAATGATGTGACTTAGGTATTTGTTTGTGGTGTTGGGTGTGTGTTATATTCTTTCCACGACTAATCGCACGTGCAGGGGAGGTGGCAGTACCCTGGGAATTTTAGTTTTGGACCCTATAATAGGTGGGAAGACCTACCTATGGTTTTGTGCATGGGTTTTGCACATGGTTTTGGGCATGCCGATTTTCTGCCCATGGTATTTTGTAGATCTAGTTATGGGAACTATGGTTATGTTCTAATCCAGGGTTATTGGATTAGGTTTTATGAATACTTCGACATGTATGTGTGTGTGTGTGTGTGTGTGTTGTAACATTGAAAAGGTTCTAATGAAAAATCAATCTGGTAGTCCCAATTTTGGGATCCTGGGGAAAATCTCTGTGCATATTTGTTTTATGTTTTATTTTTTCACCATTTTTTATTTTATGTTTTAAGAATTCGTTTGTAGATCATTTTTATATAGGGTTAAAACCTACATATGGAGCTGAATTAAATTAATGAAATGTGATAAGATTATCTAAAACAAGAAAGTTGACATAACCTCAACAGAATTTCAAAGATAAATACTTAAACATGATGATTTCATTTTCTCCCAAAGGAGTTGGGATGGGACTATAGACCTAAAATAATGTTGAAAACATAAAATTTGGAAAGACATGAAATCTAGGAAATGAACCATTTGAATATCCTTGAAATATTACTTAATAATGCATTCTCCGTCCTCTTTGTAGTTGTATTGGAAGTTAGGGTATTTTCCCCTTCCAATCCCTCACGTCATATTCCTTTAATGTAATAATAAATTTACACTCAATAATCGATTTATGAAAGGAATTAATGGAAAAGGTGCATTTAGATTTATGCCCTTGGTTCCCACTTTATATCTTCATAAATTTAATATAATGAGTTTTCCCCAAGTATTTACATGTCACATTCCCAAAATAATAATGTATATATTTAACATTTTGGGCATGAATATAGACACCTCATCTTTGAAAACCATTCCTATGATATTTTTTGTGTCCTTAGATTTATAACAAATGCTTGTTTTCCCAATTTGGATGTTTATAGTTCAAGTTATTATCTTAGGAAATTACATGGTTCCAAATCGTGCCTACAAAGAGCAACCACAAAAACCCAACTCTTCCTTAAATTTATGACAAATGTAATTTCCATATTCAACTCTTCAAGCTACATGTACGTTATTATTTTTTTCATTAGCTTTCTAATGAGCTATCATTTTCTTAAATATGGAAATAGGAACCCAAGTTATGGTCGCTACAAGGTGGATAATTAGCCACCATAATACCATTTATTTTCCCCTTTGTGAATTCATGGCCTTTAATTTAAAATTCCACCCCATTTATCCCATGTGCATTATGAGAGGGTACTTGTGCACCATTTATAAGGAAAATCCTTTCCTATTGTATTTAAATTGAAAGGGGGAGACAACCATAGGAACCTAAATTTCTTGTGCTTGGTGCAACTTTTTGATGCCACATCACTACCCAAACACCATGCCATGTCATCACATAATCGCCAGTGGCCAATTCATACCTTCCAAGTGTGCATCTATGAAAATTTTTCATCTACCACTATGTAGTCATGGTACCATGTCATTTCCCGGTCACTGTTATCCAAGTTGTACTTGCCACATATGTCATGTTTCTACTTCACTAATTGGTGTGTCACATGTATCCAACCAGGTTAAGTTTTTCCTATGTTACCATATCATTTCCAAATCATCATTAGCCAACTTGTACTTGTCACATATGCCATGCTTCTATTTGGTTGATTGATGTCTCACATGTGTCAAACTAGGATAGGACTATCCTTTGCCACCTATTATGCATCAATGGGATGTGTTATGTGTCACCATCAATTTGGTGATTGATGTGTCTAATGTCACCATTATCCAACTCACAATATGCTTCAATTCGATGTGTTACATGTCACCATCTATTTGATGATCAGTGTGTCACATGTTACCATCATCCAAATCATACTTTCCAAATGTTTGGCTAGGGTAAGTCTATCCTCTACCACTATGAAATCACTCTACTATGTTGTTTCCCAATCATCATTAGCCAAATCATACTCACATGTCACCATCTATTTGGTAGATTGGCATGTCTCATGTGTCTAACTAGGATAGGTCTATCCTTTGCCACATTCATTGTGACACATTTAATTCCACCATGTTGTAGCTGCTACAACACCACCCAAAATTTTGGGCATATTCAAAAGTTCAGGACCCCATTTGCTTGCTCAACCCATTGAGGTTTCGATCTAGACTCTAGTTGGCTAATCTCCCCATGACCTATTCCTACCAAAACTAATCGTTGCACCCATTCGTGCGATGCGCATTGCACTCACTTGTCTCGCTATGTCATGAATGCATTAGGGTTTGTGGGTTTGTTGCTTCAAAAAAGCGTTGAGAGTTCCTCTATAAATTTAAAGCTATATTTTCCGTAGTATTCATCACTAATAAGTGGGGACATAGAGCACGGACAGACAAGGCTTCAGTCCGCCTTGCATTATGTTGACTGTACTAGGGTTTGGGAGAAACCCTAATTTGGCAAGAGATTGGTCCCTTTTTTGTTTAAACCTAATTCATATACCCTTAGGATGCATTCTCTTCGACATCGCACAACATCATGGCGAGCGTCATTGTAGAGCATGTTCCCCTAGGCCCTTAACTGGTCCTAAGCCTCAACATGTGCGTTAGTGTTTGTGAGAATTGTATGTTCCCCTTGCATCCTTGTGTTGGACATTAGATAAACCAACGCTCCCCTTGTGTTTCGCGACATGGACTAACCGCCTCTCGTGGATCCTTATCTTTGGCGATGTGATCGATGACTAACACCTACGGGTTTTGGTCTAATGGAAATCGTGATTCCCAAAAAGTGGTATCAGAGCATAGGTGATCCAGGCGGATTAAACAAGTACAAGTACAAGTGGCCTGAGTAAAAGGCTCAAAAATCAAAGTGTTCAAAAATCTCTCGAACTAGGTTCATGTTGTAGATCTTGTATTTCTGATTCCAACGGCGTAGACAACACTCAATTCTGAGTCCATATGAAAGAGTTAGGAGCGATCAAAGTTCCAGGTTGACTTGGTGACTGGGCAGCCTTAAGGAGGACGCAATTTGGACCAAACCCAGCCACCGGATTCTGGCACACTCAGGCCATATTCTGGGTGAAATTTCCGCCTAGTTAATTTGCCTCCTTCGGTCGAAAACTGAATTTTTCAAAAAAAACTCATATTGTTTTAATAAAAGAATTTTATATTAAAAAAGGTGGCGGGGCCACCAATCCCGCCAACTGACCAAAAAATGTGGTCCAATAGGTCGTGAACCCCGTGGGCCACTCCACATGGCACCATATATATATATATATATATATATATATATATATATATATATATATATATATATGGGCCGATAGGGATCGAACCTGCCTGGCCTCAAAGGTCAGCCCGCTCCATGGGCGGCCCAACTCATAAAAACAAACAACCATTTTTAAACCCTCCACGTAACCACAATGATGATTGGAGTATGGGGCGGGCCGCCCAATGTGAACCCAACCCCAACTCACCCCACATGTCTCCATTTCGAATCAGCGTGGGTCCAAAAGTTTAATGTGGGATTTTAAAAGGATTGTGCGGGGTCCTAAAAATTAATATGGTGCGGGTTTTAAAGAATGGCTTGCCTCATTAAGGAGGGGTTTGGGTTTGACCACCTGACCTTCTCCAAAATAAACCGGATCTCAACCACACCGCCAACGGAGTTCTTTGGGTTATCCGCCCGCAAGTTTTGATATAAACCCATCATTTCACCTGTGCGCTAGGAGGAAGCTAAGCATGGAGAAGGAGCACGAATTTGCAGAATATTAATGTTATTTTGCAGCCAAGTATGGGCACGGAATCCAAGGAGATGCACGGATTTCAATTTTTATTTGCAGGTACATTTCTGCACGCAAAGCAAGGACATGGAACCATGAGCCAGAAAAGAGCCAGGTGGAACCTTGATTAAGCCCAACTTTCAGGAGGGCGAAATTTTGACTTTGTCCAAATGGGAAAAAATTTATGTCATTTTTACACTACTCGACACCACGAGTCTGATGGCGTGCTCAGTTTCTTCATCTGAGTTTTCTATTTTCAGCCACTTTTTGAAGTGGGTTATGCAGGTGTTAGATTTCCACAAGTGAGCAGTCCTTTTCACCTTTTTCGACGCCACAAGATTGATGGTGTTTTCAAATTCAACCGTAGAGAAGCTCAGCCTTCAACAAATGGAAGCATAAGGTATATGATGTGGAATCCATTTACTTCTTCATTTATTTCTCTTTGAGATGCATTATGTCTTGTTGATCTCAGTTGATACATGAGTCGTGGGATCTTGCCTTGTGTTGTTATTGATGTATTTTCAGCTATGGATTTGCATCATGTATGAGATCTCTTTTATGCTACATTGGCGGGATGCTCGTTTTCATATGTGTATTGTTGAGATCCCTTGTTTGCCAGGATTGGCGGGATACTCTTATTTATTACATGTCAGCTATGGGAATACTGATAGGAGTCTTTCTTTATGTATGAGAGTTCCGAAGTGGAACATCTCTTAAAGAAGTCAAGCCACTCCAGCGTGAGGGAAATTTTTCCTTGTATGTCATAGGGAAACACATCCATGTACATCTTCTTCTTACAACACATAATGCAGCAGCCTACACCATTTTGACACCGAGGCCCGGAGATGTAGTCCCTCCTAGATGAACTCCATCATCAAACAACGTGTTCTTATGATTGTTGATCTTGTTCATTTATATTCCTCTTATTTACAACTACAATTTTTCATTTCAGTTCATTAACATCTTAATTAAATGCAATTCTAATTATCATTCGAAGTAAAAGGTCTTGGTTAAGGGTATCAAGAATTTACCCTGGATCACGTGGTATCTAAGCAGGTCTTCTTGCTGATTGGATTGCAGGCATGAACATTGAACGCTTGCTAAGTTGAGCCATGGAGAATGTCAAGGACATTTACGAAACCATGGTTAGGGTGTCCGAGAAAGCGGACATGCTGTACGAGGCTTATGAAAAACAAGCAGCAGAGAACGAAGAATTGAAGATCCTCCTACACGAAGAGAAGGAGGACAAACATCAATTGTAGCTTCAGTTGCAAGCCACAACAGAAGCGTGGGAATATTGGAAGTGAAACAATGAAATTATTCAAGCAAATCATGATGCATTGAAGACCCTCCTATAGGAAGAGAAGGAGGAGAAGTAGCAGTTGCAGCTTTAGTTGCAAGCCACGACAGAGGTATGGGAAGGATTGAAGCGCAACAACGAAATTAGATCATGATGCCTTGAAAGAATTGATACAGAAAGAGAAGGAGGAGATGCAGCAGTTGCAGCTTCAGCTACAAGCCGTGTCAGAGGCATTGACGAAAGTGAAGCGCAACGAGGGCTTACACCAAATTTCTTCATCTGTTCCGCAATCAACACCTAAGGTAAACAGTGTTGATTTATCTTCAGTTTCTTCACATGATGTTATTTCGGTTGGAAGTGTGGAGATACCCATCACAGGTACCAGCATGAGACTCCTCACCAAGATGGGGTACAGAGGAGGATGACTTGGCGTCCGTGGCCAAGGCATAACCGAACCATTGGAGGTTTTGCAACGACCTCGTTATGCAGGTTTGGGGTACACTGACGAAGGATGTTCGAAGGACATCAAGGGAAAATAGATAATGATGAACTCTCCAAGGAAGAGGAATTATGGGGACACTTCGCCATCGTTCCATGGAAGTGCATGTTGTAGTGAAGGAACTGAGGTGAGCTCCCATCATCATGATCACACCAGAGACCACCCTAGAAGGTATACTAAGTCTCATTATTCCAGAGTACATTTTGATTATAAGAATGTTAATAACCATGGTCGTAAAATATGGTATCATAAAACTTATTATTTTTGTGGTTTAAATAACCATGTGATTTCTGAGTGCTAGAAGAGGATGGCAACACAAAGGAGGAAGAGGCATGAAAAGCCTTCTCCCCAATAGGAAAAGAAATCGGTTAAGCAGGTTTGGAGGAAAAATAAATTTTTCACCCATTGCGACTGAAGTGGCCACCAAAGAGCCACATGCTAGAAACTTCATCCAAAGCAGTGTCGTAAATACAAAGGGCCCGTGCATACACCAGTCGAAAGAGCTAATCGACAAGCAAGTTCGCCACAGGGAAACGATCCACTCGCTTTAATAAGTGAGAAGTGGTTCTTCTAAATTGGTTTTTTTTCTAGAGATGTTAAGCTTGTCATGGCCATGTTTGTAAATCATTTGTCACATTTTTATTATGAAAGTGATGATGTATTTCCATCACTCGTTTAAGCGACCATGATATTTTTTTGGCCTTGTTTTATAAGTCGTGTGTTGGATCTCTTTCATGTAAGAGTGATGATGTGTTGCCATGACTTCGAGATGCGACGATTATGTTTTGGTCATGTTCTATGAGTTGTCTGATGCATTTCTTTCATGTAAAAGTGATGAGGTGTTTTCAGATTCAGCCACAAAGCAGCTCAGCCTTTAGCAAATGGCAGCGTGAGGTATATGATGTGGATTCCATTTACTTCTTCATTTATTTCTCTTTGAGATGCATTATGTCTTGCTGATATCGGTTGATACATGAGTCGTGGGATCTTGCCTTGTGTTGTTATTGATGTATTTTCAGCTATGGATTTGCATCATGTATGACATCCCTTTTGTGCCACATTGGCGGGATGCTCGTTTTCATATGTGTATTGTTGAGATCCCTTGTTTTCCAGGATTGGATGGATACTCTTATTTATTACATGTCAGTTATGGTCATACTGATAGGAGTCTTTCTTTATGTATGAGAGTTCTGAAGTGGAACATCTCTTAAAGAAGTCAAGCCACTCTTGCGTGAGGGAAATTTTTCCTTGTATGTCATAGGGAAGCACATCCATGTACATATTCTTCTTACAACACATAATGTAGCAGCCTACACCATCTTGACACCGAGGCCCGAAGATGTAGTCCCTCCTGGACTAACTCCGTCATCAAACAACGTGTTCTTATGATTGTTGATCTTGTTCATTTATGTTCCTCTTATTTACAGCTAAAATTGTTCATTTCAGTTCATTAACGTATTAATTAAATGCAATTCTAATTATCAACTGAAGTAAAAGGTCTTGGTTAAGGGTATCAAGAATTTACCCTGGATCAAGTGGTATCGGAGTAGGTCTTCTCGCTAATTGTTTTACAGGCGTGAACAATGAACGTTTGCTAAGTTGAGCCATATAGAATGTCAAGGACATGTACGAAACCATGCTCAGGGTGTCCGAGAAAGCAGACATGTTGTACGAGGCTTATGAAAAACAAGCAGTAGAGAACAAAGAATTGAAGACCCTCCTACATGAAGAGAAGGAGGAAAAACATCAGTTGTAGCTTCAGTTGCAAGCCACAACAGAACCATGGGAAGATTGGAAGTGCAAAAATGAAATTATTCAAGCAGATCATGATGCGTTGAAGACCCTTCTACAGGAAGAGAAGGAGGAGAAGTAGCAGTTGCAGCTTTAGTTGCAAGCCACGATAGAGGTGTGGGAAGGATTGAAGTGCAACAATGAAATCTGCAAGCAGATCATGATGCCTTTAAATCATTCCTACAGAAATAGAATGAGGAGATGCAGCAGTTGCAGCTTCAGCTACAAGCTGTGTCAGAGGCATTGACGGAAGTGAAGCGCAACAAGGGCTTACAACAACTTTCTTCATCTATTTCGCAATCAACACCTAAGGTAAACAGTGTTGATTTATCTTCAGTTTCTTCACATGATGTTATTTCGGTTGGAAGTGTGGAGATACCCATCATAGGTACTGGCATGAGACTCCTCACCAAGATGGGGTACAGAGGAGGAGGACTTGGCATCCATGGCCAAGGCATAACCGAACCATTGGAGGTTTTGCAACAACCTCGTTATGCAGTTTTGGGGTACACTGACGAAGGATGTTCGAAGGACATCAAGGGAAAACAGATAATGATGAACTCTCCAAGGAAGAGGAATGACGGGGACACTTCGCCATCGTTCCATGGAAGTGCACGTTGCAGTGAAGGAACTAAGGCGAGCTCCCATCATCATGATCAAACCAGAGACCACCCTAGAAGGTATACTAAGTCTCATTATTCCAGAGTGAATTTTGATTATAAGAATGTTGATAACCACAGTCGTAAAATATGGTATTGTAAAACTTGTTATTTTTGTGGCTTAAATAACCATGTGATTTCGGATTGCTAGAAGAGGATGGTACCACAAAGGAGGAAGAGGCATGAAAAGCCTTCTCCCTAATAGGAAAATAAATCGGTTAAGCAGGTTTGGGGGAAAAATAACTTTTGCACCCATTGCGACCGAAGTGGCCACCAAAGAGCCACATGCTGGAAACTTCATCCAGAGCAATGCCATAAAGACAAAGAGCCTGTGCATACACCAGTCGAAAGAGCTAATCGACAAGCAAGTTCGCCACAGGGAAACGATCCACTCACTTTAATAAGTGAGAAGTGTTTCTTCTAAATTGGTTTTTTTTTCTAGAGATTTTAAGCTTGTCATGGCCATGTTTGTAAGTCATTTGTCGCATTTTTATTATGAAAGTGATGATGTATTTCCATCACTCGTTTAAGTGACCATGATATTTTTTTGGCCTTGTTTTATAAGTCATGTGTTGGATGTCTTTCATGTAAAAGTGATGATGTGTTGCCATGACTTCAAGATGCGACGATTATGTTTTGGTCATGTTCTATGAGTTGTCTGATGCATTTCTTTCATGTAAAAGTGATGAGGTGTTTTTCCAGATATCACTTCGAAATGCGACGATAAGGTCTGGTCTTATAATTATGTTGAGGTATGATTTTCATTTTGTTGTAACCTTGACCACCGAGTACATGTTATAAACTCATGGAAAGTATAGAAATATTTGGGTCATTGTTGGTCACATTGAGAATGTAATGTTCGTTGCAGCTTTAGGTAGGTATTGGCTTTGCATCTTGACTCCAAAATATGACAAATAAAGGAATCTTCAAGAGATGTGCCTTTCACACATTCGTGCCACAACAGTTGTAGATGTTGGCTTTGCATCTTGATTTCAAAGTACGTGAGGTGAAGGAGTCTTCAAGGGATGTGCCTTTTCAGACATTTTCATTTCCATAGTTGCAGGTGTTGGCTTTGCATCTTGATTCTGAAGTACGAGAGGTGAAAGAGTCTTCAAGGGATGTGCCTGTTCAGATATCGCATTGCAGCAGTTGTAGATGATGGCTTTGCATCTTGATTCTGAAGTACAAGAGGTGAAGGAGTCTTCCAGGGATGTTCCTTTTCAGACATCGCATTGCAACAGTTGTAGATGATGGCTTTGCATCTTGATTCTAAAGTACGCCATATGAAGGAGCCATGTGGGGATGTTCCTTTCAATGACATTTGCAGACAATTGATGATAGATAAAGCTTAATGCTTTTGGAGGACCAAAATCTCCTCAGTGGGGAGTAATGATCCAGGTGGATTAAATAGGTACAAGTACAAGTGGCCTGAGTAAAAGGCTCAAACATCAAAGTGTTCGAAAATCTCTCGAACTAGGTTCATGTTGTAGATCTCTTCTTTCTGATTCCAACGACGCAGACAACACTCAATTCCGAGTCCGTATGAAGGAGTTAGGAGTGATCAAAGTTCAAGGTTGACTTGATGACTAGGCAGCCTTAAGGAGGACACAATTTGGACCAAACCCGGCCACCAGATTTCGGCACACTCAGGCTAGATTCTAGGAGAAATTTCCACCTAGTTAATTTGCCTCCTTCGGTCCAAAACCAAATTTTTCAAAAATAGACTCATATTGTTTTAATAAAACAATTTTATATTAAAAAAGGTGGCGGGCCCACCAATCCCGCCACCCAACCAAAAAATGTGGTCCCACAGGTCGTGAACCCTATGGGCCACTCCATATGGCACCATATATATATATGGGCCGGCAGGGATCAAACCCGCCCGGCCTCAAAGGTCGGCCCGCTCCGCGGGCGGCCCAACACACAAAAACAAACACACCAACAATTTTTAAACCCTCTGCGTAACCACGATGTCGATAGGAGTATGGGGCGGGCCACCCAATGCAGACCCAGACCCAACTCACCCCACGTGTCTCCATTTCGAATCAGTGCGGGTCCATAAGTTTAATGCGGGATTTTAAAAGGATTGTGTAGGGTCCTAAAAATTAATATGGCACGAGTTTTAAAGAACGGCTTGCCTCATTAAGGAGAAGTTGGGTTTTGACCACCCAAGCTCCTCAAAACTAATACGGATCTCAACCACTCCGCCAACAGATTTCATTGGGTTATCCGCCTGCAATTTTTAATATAAACCCATCATTTCACCTGTGCGTCGGGAGGAAGCCAAGCATGGAGAAGGAGCACGAATTTGTAGAATATTAATGTTATTTTACAACCAAGTATGGGCATGGAATCTGAGGAGATGCATGGATTTCAATTTTTATTTGTAGGTACATTTCTGCATGCAAAGCAAGGAGGTGGAACCATGAGCCAGAAAAGAGCCAGGTGGAACCTTGATTGAGCCCAACTTTCAGGAGGGTGAAATTTTGACTTTGTCTAAATGGGAAAAAATTTATGTCGTTTTTTCACTACTCGACGCCACGAGTCTGATGGTGTGCTCAGTTTATTCATCTGAGTTTTCTATTTTTTAGCCACTTTTGGAAGTGGGTTATGCAGGTCACATATTTCCACAAGTGAGTAGTCGTTTTCACCTTTTTCAACGCCACAAGATTGATGGTGTTTTTAGATTCAGCTGCAGAGTAGCTCAGCCTTCAGCAAATGGCAACATGAGGTATATGATATGGATTCCATTTACTTCTTCATCTGTTTCTCTTTGAGATGCATTATGTCTTGCTCGTCCCAGTTGATACATGAGTCGTGGGATCTTGACTTGTGTTGTTATTGATGTATTTTCAGCTATGGATTTGCGTCATGTATCAGATCCCCTTTATGCCACATTGGCGAGATGCTCATTTTCATATGTGTATTGTTGAGATCCCTTGTTTTCCAGGATTGGCGGGATACTCTTATTTATTACATGTCAGCTATGGTCATACTGATAGGAATTTTTCTTTATGTATGAGAGTTCTGAAGTGGAACATCTCTTAAAGAATTCAAGCCACTCCTGCGTGAGGGGAATTTTTCCTTGTATGTCATAGGGAAACACATCCATGTACATCTTATTCTTACAACACATAATGCAGCAGCCTACACCATCTTGACACCGAGGCCCGAAGATGTAGTCCCTCCTGGACGAACTCCATCATCAAACAACGTGTTCTTATGATTGTTGATCTTGTTCATTTATGTTCCTCTTATTTACAGCTACAATTGTTCATTTTAGTTCATTAACGTCTTAATTAAATGCAATTCTAATTATCAGCCGAAGTAAGAGGTCTTGGTTAAGGGTATCAAGAATTTACCTTGGATCAATAGGTCACGAGTTAGATACACACCTGGCTTGCGTTAGGGGGGATATTGTTGGACATTGGATAAAACAACGCTCCCTGTGTGTTTCGCAACATGGACTAACCACCTCTCATGGATCCTTATCTCTGGTGATATGATCATTGACTAACACCTGCGTGTTTTGGTCTAATGGCAATCATGATTCCCAACACCTTGAAACCCTAGGCGTCTGTTATTGAAGGTCCAACAACACTGTGAATTAATCCTCACTCCCCAGAATGCTTATGATGTTCACCTTCTCATCTTACCTTGAAGCTTGATCACTCATATGAATTAGAGTTTATAAGGTATTTCATATTGCATTGGTCCTCATCCCTGCTAAATTCAATAGGGTTTTCGCTAGCTGATTTTTGTTCCAGTCACGCATCAAGAATCTCTCAATGTTTAAGTTTATCTTTCCATAACATGTATCATGGTCAGTGGGGTAACATGCATTGATGGAAATGACTTCTTTTCAACTGTCATTTTTTGTTGGATGCATTTATGAGTTTCCCCTCATACTTTAACCTAACTCATATAGCTATAAGGGTGCATCCCCATTGATCCAGGTGGATATTAGTGGCCACCCTCATATTCCACTAGGACCCCCACCATTGTTTCTTTCAGTTTTTCAATTTCCTTAAATGTAGCACAATTTACTATTTTTAGTAGTTTTTCGGGTCCTAAACGATGTTTTTGGGAAAATCGGGAGAAACAGGGGTCCCCATGTTGCTCACTCAAAAGTTGTAGTCCTCGGATACATATTTCTAATGAGGTATTGTGTGCATCAAATGAAGATCGTATGCCAAAGTTACGTCCCTCGGAAGTTGATGTACCAATTTACCCAAACGGGGCCCATAGTTTTGGCACTTCATCTCCTAGGGTTAGGTTTTTAGATGTTTAGGGGTTTCCATTTTTTTTTAATAATAAATAAGCCTTCAAGCCTCATTGTAACACTTCTCAAAGGCCTGCAGCCACCACAATAGAATTTTAAGGAGGTGGTTGAAGCCACATGCCACGAGGTTCTGGAAATTGATGTCCGAGAAGAAGGATCAGTGGAGGACACGGTCACAAAGCTTGGCCTTGCAGTAAAAGGGTATAAGAGTAAGATAGTAGTTTTACAATTCGAATATGAGATAAATATCAGTGCAACTACACCATAGTAAGCGTGAGAACAAAGGGAGTCGAACTAAAGATTGTAGTGGCCAGTATCTCTGCAACAATGAAAAATTGTGGGAAATTGTTGCATGAGACCTTATAGATTTGAACTTCACTGCAGGAAGATGCTTATGTACAGAATCTACAAGAATACATTCATCAAAATCAAAAGCATAAGGAGGAGATTCGTGCAACTGCGAAGACCTTAACAATATCACAGAATCTCACCAATATTAATGAGGGAAATTCCCTCCAAAGGAAAATAGAGGAGCTGAGGAAAGAAGAGAAGGTTTTGACAGATAGAACACAATCATGGTAGGATGAGGTGTTTTAACTATCTCAAGTAGTGGATGAGAAGCGTCAAGAGCCTCGACAAAAAGAGGAGGTAGTAATGCATAAAACTACAGAACTAGTGAAAAAAACACTGTTGGAGGAAGTGCGCAGCAAAAAAAAGCATCTCCAAGTCAATCTGCAAAAAATCAACAATGCCTACCACAACATTGCAGCAAAGATCAGAGTAAAATAAACTAAGTGACTCAGGACGAGTCACATGTGAGTGTTGGGGGTTTGTTGGGTGCAGTCCAACTTGGCCTAGATTTTGGAAAAGACTCTGCATTTTGTTGAGTGGAGTGCACAGTGGAGCGTGCATTGGAGCATAGTTTAAAGAAGTAAATGGAATGCGTGGTGTTATAAGGGAATTTTGGTGGGTCGAAGCCCCTCCTTTTTGTAAAAGTGCATAATTTTGTAAAGAATCAATTGGTTTTGGGCCATAGTTGCTTGTATTAGGGATTCCATGGTATTTTTATGATGTAATCCCATGATGTAATAACATATATAGGATTGAAATGCTATGTTTAGAGAGATATATGGAGATAGAGAGTAATGGGACAATTATTTTGATCTTTATTTTGTAATGAAGGAAAATCTCTACAACCGATTTTGCAAAAGCCTAGGGGAGAGTCTGCGTGCATAGACGGACTGCAACTTAGTGTGTAGGTCAAGTACTGGTTGTATTCAAAGATTCATCATCATAAATAAAATGTTCTGTGAACGATATTTTTTTGTTTTTGAATGATTGATGTGTGTATTTTCTTATTATATGTTGCATTTTACTTCAGCGCAGTAATGTTTCATGGCTTTATATGACATGTTTATGTGATTAATTGAATGTGTTGAAGTGATTAATAAGTTGAAAATACAAGATAGTATAATAATACCACATCTCCTAGTCCCTCAAGGTTGTAGAACCCTGGTTCTACATCCACCCATAGTCACTTCGGGTGAGACTACGATCTACTTGCAAGTTGTTGCCGAAAGGGCCGGTGATAAGGGGTTTTGTTAGTGCCCATTATAGATCGAACTTGGGTCAGCCCAAACCAAGCCAACAACATCCTTTCTAAGGATGCTAAAAATTGATGCCTTAGGTATCAACTTTTAGCATTTATCCACTTCAAAATAAAATGAAGTTTGATGGAGAGATTAAATATTTCCTCCACTAGGAACATTCAATACACATTGTACAATGAATAAGATATGCAATAATCAACTAGATATCCCTTCAAATTTATTTTTCAAAAATTAGGGCACACAATAACATAACCTAGAAGAAACAATTCTATACATTAGATAATTTCATGATAGAAAATGTTCAACAATAAGCACTTACAAGACAACATGTAAGTTACATCCTTCTCATCTACATAGATAAGAAGTATTTTTAATCCCAACAACTCTAAAAAATTGTTTGTACCATCTCCAAACCCCATTTTTATGTGGAAGAGGTGAGTCTCATTTAGAAATAGAATTCCCCTTCACCACATAGGCAAGTATCACCTTGGGAAGCTCCGTAAAAAAATACTAAGGCTTTGCTTTGTCTATCGGGGCCTCAGAAACAACCCTGTGTGACTATGAATACTTTTGTTTGGGAAAAAGGCCAAGTACAGCCAGGGACTGTGTAACAATAACCTCAAGACTAATAATCTTATCGCTAAAAATGGATTTGTTTCAGGCCAACCATACACCCAAACATCCAAGAAGTGGAGAACCTTATAATCCTTCACAACTTCGTTGTTACATCACTGATCCCAAATATCTAATAAGGCTTCCCCTTGCTAGTGGCACTCTAGACCTAATTTTGCAACAAATATGTCCCATACAGTCTAGGAATAGAAGCAATAAATGGATAGTTTTTTGATAGATTCCTCTTTGTTACTACATAAGCAACACCAAATCAATCCTTCCTTTTTCCTTTTCCGAAGAAATAATATTTTTGGAAGCACAAGAAAATATAATGAAATGCTTAATATAATCTAGACTTGCCAACACAAGTGCTTCTCCCAAGACTCTTTTGATTTGATCAAAGGAAACTCTAGCTTCATAGGACCACTTCACTTCGTGATCTTTATTTACCATATAAATTATATCCTTTATTATCTCTACATAATTGGGAATGATTCTTCTTAAAAAATTGGTCTTACCTAAAAAAGGTTGTACCTTTTATTTTTATTTTTTAGTAAACCAATGAATTTAATTGCTTCAACTTTATTAGGATCCATATTACATCATTCTTGGGAAACAATATTACCTAATAACTTCCCTTTCTTCATAGTAAAATGAGACTTCTTAGGATTAAATGAAATACCAAAACTTTTGCAGTTCAAGGTGTATTGTAGGTGTCTTAAATGGTTGAAATCTAAATTAGAAAAAAACTATGAAATTATCTAACTAAATTACAATAAATTTATCATTTTCTCCTACAAAAAAAATATCCATCACTCTCTCAAATGTTTCCCCTGCATTCATCAAACCAAATGGAATTTCAGCATACATAAGGTGACCCAAAGTGTAGTGAAAACAACCTTGATTTGATCATCTGTATGAATTTCCACCTAAGTTATATCCTAAAAAACCATCAATCAATGAAATTATGTTTGCTCCAATTACCCTTTGCAAAATGTGTTCCATTTTTGGTAAAGGATAATTTTATTTTAAAGAAAAAATATTTAAATTTATAAATTCTACAAAGACAACTTGATTTCCACATTCTTTTTTCTAATTGGGACTAGATTAACTACCCATTTTGAGTATGTCATAGGAGCTATGATGTTTTCATCTATAAATGTTTGCAATTCTTTTGCAATCATGAGTAAAATAATGGGATTATCTTCTCTTAATTTTTACCTAAATAACTTTGATCCTAGATTTAAAGGTATTTTGTGCTGAATAATAGTAGTATCATAGGTCTTCAAGTCTTCATATTTCCATGCAAATACATCTACATATTGCTTGAATAGATCAACATATCATTTATTTATATAAGGAGGCAAATACTTAGAAATTTTAATTAGTTTTATCTCCTCTTCAATCCCAATATTACAATATTTGACTTCCTCTATTTTCAATAAAACAATTAGATTAATAAATATATCATTGTTATCAAATAATCTTTCCAAATGTACCAATTCCTTAGGAATAAAATTAGTTTTTAGCTGCATAATTTTTTATCTATTATCATGTCAATCCATTCAAGTTTATAATCTACTAACTATATACCATCTTCCTCTTCTAATCGTTGATCAACATGCGAGGCATAAAATTCATCAATCATTCCAAGAAACCTATTTATTTTTTGATCATCTTTAAATACTTTGAAATTTTTTTAATTCTTAGAAATTCAAGGTTTGTACCTCATTTCTACCTCGTATATAAGCCTCAAATTAGTACGTAGCTTAAATGTACTTTTTGATACTACAAGGGAATCTACTAGTTGATTTTGGTCCCTAGGAACTGAATTGATATTGGAAGCCTAAAGAAATTCTCAACTACATCCCATACCTCATTTCTATATGATCTCAATTTGGGATGTTTATTTTGACATGATTTTTTTATTTTTTGAACTACTGATTTAGAATCTCCAAAGACAACTATAATTAGAATTCTCAGTTTCTTTCAATCTTTGAGTCCTAAAATCAGCGCTTCATAGTCTGAAACATATTCATATTTTCGATCTCCAGTTTGTAAGACAAATGAATCATTTATATTGTGGGAAAAACTAATAAAACTCTAGCACCATAACCATATCTTGAGGAAGTCTCGTCAAAATACATTTTATGTGCTTCATTTCCTCAATAATCTATGTTGTGAATGTGTTGACGATGTTGGAAAAAACCAACATACATGGGGTCTCCTTGACATGAAGTCCCAACTAGACCTTACATTGTTTTGGATAGGAGCCCCATCCAGGAAATAGGCCCAACTGCCATTATTATGTTCTTAAATATTTTCCTTGGCTACAATTTACAACATAAGAGAGCATGCATACACTTTTGAGATAAGAAATTAAGTTATCCTTGTGAAACAAACAATTTCAATGTGTATAAAGGCACTTTCACAGGAAAGAGAATAAAGAGTGAGTCTTTAGAAGAAAAGTAATAGTACTATCCAAATAAATACACAAACATCTACATAGAAATAATCATTGATTAATATACAAAATAGTTCACAAAGTAACAACAATCATAAAAGTAAATAAGGATCCACAATTGAAAGATGTATACCAAAGCCAACGAAATATTTCATTTGGTTTAGTACAAGTGAATACAAGCAAACATCACAAACATTAAAAGAATAGTATTACAACATTCAAGATATATGCATGAAAGTGAGCCGACTCTGAGATCTTCAAATCATTAAGTGAAAGTTCCAAAATATACAATTACAATGTTGCATCACTAGCTCCAATAGTGGAATGTTAAGCCACCACTTTCTCCTCAAAAGAATGATCTTCTCTCCTATTCCAAGCTTGAGAAGCCAAGGTCAAAAGTCATTTCCTTGAGTTGTGAGGGTTTATTTATAACAAATTAGGTGACTATTTACCTCCCATGTGACCCTTGACCTCCCTCATGACTCTTGATCTCCCATGTGACTATTAAGCTCCTACATGACTCTTGGAGCTCATACATGACTCTTAGACTTCCTAGTGACTCTTCATGTTCCATGAATGACCCTTGGGCTTCCACACATTTTTTACATTTTCTTATTTTGGAAAATACAAAAATTACATTCCACCAATGTGGAAAAATATAATGGACAAAACAACACTCTTGTGTTGACACTTTGAGAAGCTACAATTTGGTGAATGTGACATGAGACTGTAGAAATTTGAATAACTAATATATTATTCACCGAGATTCTCCTGATCACACACTATTTTAACTTCAATCACAATACAAAATCTCTTCTACCATTGATCATCACATGCGGAAATAAAATCAATTGCATGCATACATTAAAACCACAAACAATCACACATATGAACACAATATTTAATGGGAAAGGTTAAAGCTGAAAACCCCAACTATCTGTATATTATATGTCATGGAGATCATGTAACAATCATAATTTTAAAAAGCTCCTCACAAGCTCTCATGCACACCCTCAATTGCTACACACTGTCGAGCTAGATCTAGCAAAAAACACCTTGTAGATATTTGCCGCAGTAGCCGCCCTCTTTTGCATAATCAATGCTGCAGGATGACTGTTAAATAGATAAGCACGGCTTGTCTTTGTTGCAATCCTCATCGAATCCTCACACCTGTCTGTGTTTCAACCTCCAACATTGGTCACAGGCGATAGTTAACTTTTTAACTCTTTCACCTATTTACCTGCAGTCTCACTTTAGACGTATTATGAAGTTAACTGATGCATTCTTTAGTTGATTAATGAGTTTATAATTAGTGAATTAATTAATAATTAATTCACACCACTCTCACTAATTGTATCAATTAGTTAAACTGGATACAAATAGCTCAATTATGTTTAGATTAGTTAAACTGAACACAACTCCATTAACTTCCTCAATCAACTCCACCAAACTCTGTCACATGAGTTCTAACTGAATTCTTCATGCAATAGCTCCACATAACCCTCAGGAATAGCGTAATTCCTTCTGTCAGCTCCTGTGCCACATCTGTGCACTTAACTGAAGTGCTCCAAGAGAATAAGATAATGTTTATAGTCCAAATATAATTAAGAGCTAATAATATTCGACATATCTATTTTTAGACTGGCAATCTAAAAATAGATTCCGCCCAATATGTCTAAAAATAGAAGTCCATATATTTTTTTCGACTTGACCAACCATCCACAAATAGCATCCTGCAACTCATAGAACATGATCCATATGTCTAAAAATAGACTTTGCGCCAAAAATAGCCTGCGAGCCCACTTAGTGAAGGTGACTTCTTTCCACTAAGCTCATCATCTTGTTGCAATCTCAAAACTCCCTCTCAACAAGGTAAGGATTATCTGCAACCCCTATCCTGCCCCTGTGGTATTCAAATTTTCTCCTGGTGAGCGCCTTCGTCAAGATATAAGCACCCTGATCCTCCGTGGGAATGTATGAAAGTAACATGACCTTCCGCTGCACACAATATATGATATGATGATACAGGATGTCAATGTGTTTAGATCTATCATGAAATACTGGATTAACAGAGAGTATGATGCAACTCTGATTATCACAATAAATCACAGTAGGCTCTAAGTGTGAACCGAACAACCCGACCAGGATCTTCCTCATCTATATAGCCTCGCATGTAGCCAAACTCGCTGCCATATACTGGGCCTCTTCTGAACTGAGTGCCACGGATCTCTGCTTCCTGTTGTACCAAGAAACTTCTGTTGACCCAATACTGAAAATCCCTCCAGATGTGCTCTTTCTGTCCGTTGGGCTCCCTGCCCAATCTGCATCCATGAAGCCACACAGCTTCACCTCATCCGAATGTATGTACCATAATCGATATCCCGATGTGCCTCTGAGATATCTCAATACATGCTTGCATGCCTTCCAGTAGAGCTTGGTAGGCTTAACCATAGCTTGTGAAATCTGGTTAACAACATAGCATGTGTCGGGTCGTGTATTGACCAGATACATAAGCGACCCCACAAACTGTCAATAAACAGTGCCATCCATTGCCTCCGCCAAAGTAGTATCCTCCTTCCTCCATCCACCAGGAAGAGGAGTATCAACAGGCTTGCAGCCATGCATGTTGAACTTCTCCAGTATCTCCCGGGCATACTGACCTTGAGAAACAAACAGTCCACCATTGCGCTGCCAAATTTCCAATCCCAAGAAATAATGAAGGAGGCCCAATTCCTTCATCTCAAACTCCTTTGCAAGATCAGCCTTGCATGAGTGTATCAAAATTTCATCAACTGTCAAAATCAAATCATCTACATAAAGTACAATGATCAACAACTTACCCTCCATCACAATCTAGTATAGGTTAGGATCCGCCTCACTCTTGGAGAATCCAAGTCCAGTGAAATAACTGTCTATCCGTGTGTACCAAGCACGAGGTGCTTGTTTCAACCCATACATCGCTCTCTTGAGCCTGCACACATGTGACTCGCTGTTGAAGATCTCGAAACCTTCGGGCTGCTCTATGCACACCTCCTCCTCAATGACTCCGTTGAGGAACGCAGTCTTCACATCCATCTGATGAATGTGCCAACCCATCTGCGCTGAGAGATAAAGAATCATCTGTATGGAAGAATACCTTGCGATAGGTGCAAAGGTCTCCTCATAATCGATCCCCTCAATCTGTGAAAAGCCTTGTGTAGTCAATTTAGCGTCCTAAATTGCTAACATAAATTATCAACCAGGACTAGTAAACTGATGAAGTGTGGTGCACTATATGTGCTTAAGTGACCTTTTCCTTACTTTGTTGTATGTGTTTTTCTTATTGTTTTTATTTTAATGCAGTAAGGATCTTCTATCAAACTTAAAAATTAAATGAAATGACAGAGCTGAACTAAATGTAATCTACCTCCGGAGTGCTCTAACTAAATTAACATGCAACTAGTCTATGGAATTCTACAGCCCATCTTGTTCATGATGAATGATATTTTGGAAGAGTTTGTAAAACAGTCCTGGCTGTATTATCAAATGCAATTGAACATAAACGTAAAACTGAAAGCAAATACAATTAAAATCTAAGACACCACAGCTATTTCTTACTCATTGTTATGATATTTTGGAAGAGCTTTGTAAGAGTAAGAATGGCTATGCCACTTAGTGTAAACAAGCAACTAAAACCTACAATACCACAATTATGCCTTATTCATCATAATGATATTTTGGAAGAGTTTATTAAAGTAAGTCTAACTGTGATAATTAACGAAAGGAATTGCAACTAAAAATGCTAATTAACTCAACATAATACAACCAAATCTTTTTCATCTAATAATGATATGTTGGAAGAGCGTTTTAAGAAAAAGAATGATTGTAAGATAATGAGGATCTTTTAATCTAATTGCAAAACAGAAAATGCTAATTAACACAACATAATACAACCAAATCTCTTTCATCTAATATTGATATGTTGGAAGAGCGTTTTAAGAAAAAGAATGATTGTAAGATAATGAGGATCTTTTAGTTAAACAAATAATGCAAGACATGAATTAAAAGCTACTTATCTAGAAAGCATGTAAAAGCCTCCTTGGATAGCAGGGGCCCTCTACTACCAATTTGGTGAAGTCCTTCAGCTCCTTAAAGTTGTAATCAAAACAACATCAAAGAACTGAATTTCTCTATTGAAAAACTCACAAATCTACATCCCATTCCATCTTGAAATTTGTTACAAAAGACTCTCTATTCCTTTCTCTCCTTCTCCTAATTTTTCACTACTTTTTCATTACTTCCTCATTACCCATGACAGGAGAAAAATTCTCCTATTTATACAAAATATGAGGAGTCATCTCATTAATGGGAGTCCATGAATCTCTCCCTCCATCTCTAGAGTTACAATCAAAATAGGAAATGATAAGACACATGTCTTTCTAGAGTTTCAACACCACTAAGAAATGAGACACATATCCTCTTAGAGTTTCAATACAAAAAGGAAGTGAGACACATGTTCTCATGATCCCATGATCTTCTCCAACCAAATTCGAATTTGGCCTTAGAGTGCCACATAAGGGTCTTCTAGAAGTCTCCTTTTTGACCTACACATGTCACAAAACTCACAACACATATATAGATATATGAAACTATGTTAATTTCTAGTTTCTAATCATAAATTCACTTTAAAAACATAAAATAAATTAATTTGGAAAACAAGGATCCTAACCCATATATTTATGAAAATGGTTACTTGATGTAGGGTTTTAGGTCAGATGGCTATGAAATAAGAGCTAAATGGTTATGACATAATGGAAATATGTATGAATATGGAAAACACTTTTGAGACTCAACAAGCCTCGGGCAACAAATCTTGCCTTATACTTCTCCACACTCCCGTCAGCTGCCTACTTCACTTTGTAGATCCATCTCGAACCCACCACTGATTTCCCTTCTGGTCTCGGGACAATCTCCCATTCACTGTTTCTGACAATTGAATCATACTCTTCTACCATGGCATCTACCCATGCGGGGTCCTCCACAGCTTCCTCGAAAGAGGATGGCTCTGTCACGATACACTTGCTCATAAGAGCCATGTATCCAGTATACCGGTCAGGTGTCTGTCTCTGTCTGCGCTGTGATGTAGGTGCTCCTACAACCTTCTCTGCATCTTGAGCCAGTCGCTCAACTTCTGTAGTACGCTTCCGCCCTTTGATGGTTGGCGCTTCCTGAGTGGTCTATTCCACTCCATGAACCTCATCTTGTGGTTGATCCACATCCTGAGACTCATCCTTAGGAACTAATAGCTCCTCATTTGCATGCAAGTGTGGCTCCCTCTCAAGCGAACACTTCATGGCTTTCTCCTCATGAAATTTGATATCCCGTCGCACAACAGTCTTGCGACTGTCTGGAAAATACACACGATAGTTGTGGGGTGTATCAGTGTACCCCACAAATATCCCAACCTCTGCGGTCGGCTCCAGCTTCTTCCTAGCATCCTTCATCACATGAATGTAAACAGGTGAACCAAAAATCCTCAAATGGGAAATATCAGGCCTCTTACCAGAAAACGCCTCCTCGGGTGTACTCATGCCAAGTATCTTGTGAGGACAACGGTTCTGCACATATACTGCAGTATTGCATGCCTCCACCCACAAGTGAATGGGTAGGCCTTGATCATGCATCGCCACATGTGGCACCCACGATCATTTTGTTCTTGCTCATTACCCCGTTCTTGTGGGTTATGAGGTCTATGAGTTCTCTTCGAATTCCTTCCCACCCATAAAGTCCTTGAATTAAGAGAATGAATTCACCACCATTGTCGCTCCTTAGAGCCTTCACACCTTCCACAGATTCTTTCTCAACCGTGCCTTGAACTCACGAAACTTTGAGTATGTCTCTCTTCTTCGCATGAAGAAGATCCGGCCTACGAGAAAATCATCAAAAAATATCACATAATACATTTGCTTTGAGGAGGGAAGCTGGAAAGGTCCACACACATACGTGAATTCTCTCAAGGATCATCGTGGCGCGACTATCCTTCTCATGAAAGGTGGCTTTCACAAATTTTCCCAAAGGTACATCCCTTGCCTTGATCATTGCGCAAAGTACCCTTAGGAAGCCGGTAGAATGTTTGCTTATCTTCAAAGCTCCATGGTGAAGGTGGCCCAATCTCGGTGCCACAACTCGTCATCATCCCGGCTCACCACTCATTGCTTACTCCCATTCTTTGCCTGACCATCCACTTGCAAAGGTTCTTAACTCGAACCCCTATCCTCTGGGTCTCACCAGTTTCCTTACTGCGCAGGAAAGCCTTTCCCTCGCTAAAGACAACATCATATCCCTTATATTCTAACATCACCACAAAGATAAGATTCTTCTTCAATCCTAGAACATGCATCACTATCTTCAATACAAAGGGTTTACCAGACTCCCTCTCAAAGGAAATGGTACTGATACCGGTCGCACTGTATCTACCATCATCGCCCATCTCAATGTGCACTCCAAGATATTTCTCATCCAGATCAGTAAACAAATCTCGATCTCCTGTCATGTGAAAAGACGCACCACTGTCAAGAAACCACACTGATCCCGTCATACTTGAGACCAAGCATGCGATCAACAAAAAATACAACTCAAACTGCGAGGCTAGGGCCTTTCCAGCTGCAGTCCCAGCAGCCTGCTTATTTTTCTTCTTCCGTGGACAATTAGTGGCGTAATGTCCGTGTTGGTGATAGTGAAAGCACTTCACCTTGGACATGTCCTGCTTCTTGCCTTTCGCACCAGATTGAGAAGCTTTCTTGATCTTCCCCTTATTTTCTTTGGCAGACAAAGAGAAATTCTATTCATCAGAGTTCTTTGATGAAGATACGTCCCTGGTACTCCGCCTTATATCCTCTTGCACAAGATCCGACCGAAGTCGCTCCCATCCTGAAAATTTCTCCCGACCATTGACAGAGTCCTGATAGGAATGCCAACTCTTCGGAAGCCCAAGGAGAGCTAATCTCACCAAGTCCTCATCATCAACAGTCACCCCCACACTTCCCAGCTCATCCCTGCATTGGATGAACTTCGTGAGGTACTTGGGCATACTGTTGCCTTTCTCCATCTTTATGTTCCTGAGTTTGTCCTTGAGCACCAACTTCCTCTGGTCGCTCTTGATTTGGAATAAATCTGTCAAAGCTTTCCACAACAAGAATGGAGAAGCCTTACCATGAAGGATGGATACTATGTGATCCTTCACGCCCTCCAATAGAATCCTTCGACACTTTGTTGTCTTCTTTTGCCATGCGTCAAGTACGGCAGCATCACTAGAAGTAGGTTTTGGAATTTATGCATCTATGAACTCCTTCAACCCATTGTCATCTAGCACCGCCTCCATCCTGTCCTTCCATGCAATATAATTTGAGCTGCCCTCAAGGGCATACTCCAATCGCAATCCGTTGAAAGATATCTCAACTTCGACACCAAGAAAACACTGCTGCAAATTCGAATTCCACCAGCACAAAACTCAACCGCTTCAATGTTTTGCAATTGCTCCAATGATCAATATCGCTTTGATACCATGTAGAAATTTTAATAACTGATATATTATTCACCGAGATTCTCCTGATCACACACTATTTTAACTTCATGCACAATACAAAATCTCTTCTACCATTGATCATCACATGCGGAAATAAAATCAATTGCATGCATGCATTAAAACCGCAAACAATCACACATATGAACACAATATTTAATGGGAAAGCTTAAAGCTGAAAACCCCAACTATCTATATATTATATGTCATGGAGATCATGTAACAATAATATTACAAAATCTCCTCACAAGCTCTCATGCACACCCTCAATTGCTACACACTATCAAGCTAGATCTAGCAAAACACATGCTCCAATCTTTTTCCACTTGATAGCCAACCTCTATTACGTAATCAATGCTATGGGATGGCTTCATTAAATAGATAAACCACCTGGCTTGTACTGCGCAATCCTCATGGGCTTCTCCACCTATCTGTGTGTTTCAAATAGCAACAGTATGGTCACAACTGATAGTTAACCTGCTCTTTCACCTATCTCTGCACTGGTCTCCACTGAAACTGTCCATGCACTGAAGTTAATTGATGCATTCTTTAGTTGATTAATGAGTTTATAATTAGTGAATTAATTAATAATTAATTCACACCACTCTCACTAATTGTATCAATCATTTAAACTAGATACAAATAGCTCAACTATGTTTAGATTAGTTAAACTGAATACAACTCCACTAACTTCCTCAATCAACTCCACCAAACTCTGTCACATGAGTTATAACTGAAGTATCCATGCAATAGCTCCACATAACCCTTAGGAATAGTGTAATTCCTTCTGTCAGCTCCTATGCCACATCTGTGCACTTAACTGAAGTGCTCCAAGAGAATAAGACAATGTTTAGAGTCCAAATATTATTAAGAGCTAATAATATTCGACATATCTATTTTTAGACTGGCAATCTAAAAATAGATTCCGCCCAATATGTCTAAAAATAGAAGTCCATCTATTTTTCCGACTTGACCAACCATCCACAAATAGCATCCTGCAACTCATAGAACATGATCCATATGTCTAAAAATAGACATAGTCTAAAAATAGACTTTGCACCAAAAATAGCCTGCGGGCCCACTTAGTGAAGGCAACTTCTTTCCACTAAGCTCATCATCTTGTTGCAATCTCAACAGAGACTTCATTGTAGTGTATTGATGCAAATTTCTTCTCATTGTTGCATTCATTCAAATCTTCATGATCGATCTAATATGTGCTTCATCTTCACCCTCCAAAGGGTCTAGATAAGTATCACAACCTTTTAATTCAACATGATTTTCCATCTCTCCATTGTGGTCCAAGATTCCTTTAATCCTGCATGATAGCACCTTTGTGTCTTATCTCCACAAGTGTCCTTTTGGAACCTATTCTTGATGACCTTATTGAACATTATTTCCATTTTAAGATGATAATACCTGCAAATGAAACTCATTCATGGCAAGACAATATCAATCCCAAAATATCCTATCCTTCCTTGATTTTCCCATGCAAGATGTCAGTTGTGATGGGATAGTGTGCAATGATTGAAGAGGAGAAGATAGGTATTACATAGGTTTCCATTGTATTGGCATAGAAATGGACCTACTTTTCATTGGAACAACACAATGTGAAATGAAGGGAAGGCTCACTAAGGCTTTGTGCAGAGGGAAAATCCAAGAGGCAAGGGTTACAAGCTTGGGCACTTTGGCTACACAATGTGCAGTGATTGAGGTTTATTCTCTAGGAATTGCATATATTTCCACCGAAAGGGTCCAGAGATAGCCCTACTATCAACTGTCTTTGGGAACTACACAATCACTGTTAGTAGGAAATGCACAATCACTATTGGCAAGGATTGTACAATCACTGTGAGTAAGGACTGAATAGTGGCTGTGAACAAGGATTGTGTAGTCATTGTGGGCAAGGATTACGCAATGATTGTGGGCAACGATTGTGTAACACTGACACCATGAAGTGTGATTATCCTATCTTAAAAGTGTGCTTGTGAAGACATCAAGAGTTGGGCATGTGAAAGAAAGTATTTCAACACTTAGGATTCCTAAAGGAAGACTTGAACACAAACATGACCGAACATGACCTTAATGGATTGAAACGAAAGATGACATGATCATAAGGAGGCTCCAAAATTTGAAGATAGGAAAATTTTTGGAGGGGGTTGTAGCAGCTATAATAGAATGGTCGACAAATTTGTAATAACATTAGATGAATTTGAGTCATAATTTACAGATAATATACAACATCCTATATTTTGATATATATTATATACCAGAAAATCATCAGGATGTTTTGAGTTACTAATTGTGTATGCAAATTTTTCTTTTGTATCCAATTTCATGGTCTCACCCCAAAACACTAGAATAATAGCATATGGCTTATCCATTTGTAATGTTACTCCAAGATTTACACCCCAATATATTGACAATAGAATTCCAAATTTTGTAGGGATATTAGAAACCAATATATCCATGACAATAATTTTTATAGGTAGTTTAGCTAAAGTCATTAATAAAATAATTGATCATGCCAAAGCATTTTACTTTTATGGAATAAAAAAAATATAAATCATGATAAGGTTTAGTGATATGTAATCCTAATATCTCCATGATAACCTGAGGTATTAGATTGTGAGAAGCTCCCAAATCAAGCATACAATTGTGTAGCATGTCTTCATGAATATTAAGGGTTATATAAAAAGGTGCTATTGCATCTCCTTGTTCCTCAACATGTGGTCCAAATGTAGCTATAGGAAATTCATCTTCCAAATTGTGTCTTATTGAACCACTACTAGTGAGCACTAAATAACCTTGGACATTTATTGTTGATAAAAAGGATTTTTATCCAATTCAATAAGGGGAACTAGAATTTAATTTTTCAAGTTCCCTTTCTAAACTGAAAGAAGTTGTTGCTTCATCCATTTTTACCTATTCCTCATTGTATTTAGTCAATCGTGATGATATTTTAAAGAAGAAGGCTCCTATTAAGTTTGTTTTATTCTTGTTTTTTTTCGAGGAATATTATTAGACCAATATGTTTGTTTAGCTACTTGAGTTCTGGGCCTCAAACCATATCCCTTATGTAGCTCTACTTGAAGGAAATCTAAGAAATCTTATACATTGAAAATAGTTGAAAAGCATTACTAATTTTTTTATCAATGTTCTGATTTAGTATCTATGTATGCTCATAATATGTTTGAATAATAATAACAAATGTAGGTTTATATTAAATCTAACTAACTTCTTCTTTTGGTGGTACAAATCCTTCATTACCAAGATCGTAAACCATTAATATAGGCTATATTGGTTGAAATTTATTCTTCTTATCCCTGTACAAGATATGTGGGATGAAAGGCCTTCTCAATTGATTAGGATTCCTCTTAGTTGGTTCTTTAGTTTCTCTAGCTGGATTTCTTCCCCCAATTTCCATTCTAGTTGTTTTTTTTTGACACATTCCTAATCATTTTGGACATTTCACCAATTTTCTAGTCTTGCGCATATTTATTTGAAGTAGAAAGTCCTAATTCCTTTTTTGTTTCGTTTTCTCACCAGAATTAACTTTATGAGAACCAATCACATTTTTGGGGATGACATCTACCCTAATGGTTGAGGTCGCATTGCTTGAGTTAAAAGTACTCACTTGTCACATTCTCAATGGTGGATAAAAATTCATGGTTAACCATGGTAGTGCTCTAAGTACTTTTAAAGTCAAAGTAAAGTACTCATAATAAATGTTATTCCACACTTTTTGAATAAAAATATATTATTGTCATTTCATATTTCTTGAAAGAAACAATGCATATCCCTATACATTTATTATATTATATTATATTATATTTATATAGTATATTAATTACACATTATTATACAATTTGAATAATATAAATTTTAATTAATAACATGTAATATAATTAACAATTTATATATTTATATTTATATTTTATTTTAAGTTATTTAAGTACAAAGGACAAATGCATTGGTTGTTCAATGATAATAACTTTTTCTTGAAAATTTCATTCTTATTTATAGTCACATCAATACAATTTTTTTATTAATTTTATTTTGGTACAACTTTTGAATTGAATTTAACTATGGTTACATTGATTGTGGTGAAAAAAGTGAATTGAAAATTCATAAATATTATTTTATTGGTTTAGCTATTAGTTTATTATATCTTTAGGAGGCCCATTTTAGACCTCCAAATTTCCCTAATGGTTTAATTGTCCTTGAAGTAACTATATTCTTCTTCTATTTTAAGAGCATCATCTTGCATTCCTACCCAAGATACAAATCTTCTTTCCTTTACATCAATGTAAAGTTGGAGTTAAATGCAACAACATATCTCACCTTTGTAATTGGTTGTGAGGGTCTAATATCTACAACAATTTTATTATAAATCTCATTAAAAATCTTATTGAATTCTAATACAGGCTCTCCATAATTTTTCTTCAAAGCTCCAAACTTTGTAAAGTAATACAAGTGATCTCTCTTTTCACCCCACTTTTTCATAAATTTACTTTAAGTGCTTCCCATGGAGGAATTGAATTAACAAGTAAATTTCTGAAACATTTCCTCAAATCCCCTCC